>KZ308335.1:535997-608863 GCA_000376725.2 Ladona fulva | reverse complement strand
AAGAACTAAGTATTATAAATTGGTTATCTGGTGAGAGAACACTTGAAATTGTTAAAAGTAGTGAAATCTATTTCTTGACATAAACCAACCTAGGACCTAATAAATGCGTCTGGTCCAGTGGCACCTACGCAGCTACCGGATTTTTTCTGACTTGTCAAATAATATCAAAACTGATAATAACAATAATGATAATAATAATAAATGTAACCATCGTTCCCATAATTATGGGAATTACGTATCAACAACAGGGGTAGAACCAAAAACACTGGCAGCCAGTTTAGAATAATTAAACGTTGAAATTAACCTATATTTAAACAAAAATCAGTAAATTTAAAGTTTTTAAATGAAGACTAATAATAATTGTAATCGTATGAAACTTCATATCAGTCCGTTTCCATAACAACGTCACTTTGTGTCGAAAACGAAGTAAGTGATGATGATGAGGATGAAGATGATAATTATAATGATCATGATGATGATGTTAATAATAATAATAATAACAACGATAATCAAGTTGAAAATCATAACCAGAGGCTTAATAAACATGATTCTCTCATTTTATCGCGCTGCTCTTTTTCATTTACGATTCACTTCCCCATCGAGGTCATTCATTCTGTTTACATAAGAAACTCACTAGCGTTTGATTTTCGCGCTACCGCTGAACTAACGAGATTTGGCGAAAAAGAGTGATTTGTTATCGGCGCGATTGTTGTTACTCCATTTGCTCCCAAATTGCGGAAGCATTGCCATCATTTGATTGCTCCGTGGCATGAAATTGACCAACGATGGCCAATTTATTCAATTCGACCAGCTTCATTCTGTTAATCCGGTAATCGAGCGCGTTGCAGTAATTTTTCATCCGGGGACGACCCTGAGCAATGAGAGGTTCATTATAAAAAATAACGAATCGCTTCATTAGCCGCTAAAAAATTATCCATTAGCAGCGATCACTCCTTTCTTTCGACCAGCTAATCGAAATTTTGATTGGGTGCTTGTCGCGGAGCGGAAAAACATTTTAAAATCTGAAGTAATTAGCGGAAAGGTCTCCGCTCCTGGGATATTCTGATGCGGATGCTTGAGGCTCGGCACCCTGCATTTATTGGCGCATATTTCCAATCTATCTAAATGATTATGAACCGGTAATTTTTCACAAAACAGGCGCTTGAAAAAAAAAGAGCGTGCATGAGATAAAATAATCGAAGCAACATTTTATGCATCGTTCGATGATTGGATTGATGGTAAATATAGCTGAAACAGAATGACACTTGATATCCTAGGATGAGGCATCTCTGCGCCTAATGAGGTATCCGTCAATAGAAACAAGTTTCTATGATGAAAATTAAACATTTTTTAATCTCAACATAGTTATTAGTAGCCCATGAATGACGTTGTGAGAGAGTCGTGTATTCATAATGAAAATTTCAAGTTGGAATGGCAAGATTTCCTCCTGATAAATTTGTATTTATTAATTAATTTTTCCGCTCAAGCATCAATAAATTAACAATTACAGAAGAAACGTGAACAGTAACATTAGACGTAGACACACAATCAATTCAGAAATATCCAATTAGCCGGGATTCAAATCCGGGACCTAGAGGTTGAAGTGCCATTACCCACTCCACCACCGCGACCGGAAAAGTAATTAATATAATAACTAGCTGTAATATAACAACACTAGCTGAAGTGCCCGTTGATTCTCAACCGGGAAAATAGAAGTCGGATTAAATATAGTATACCTATTTGTACATAACGTTTAGAGAAAATAACATCTCACATCCTAGGTTAGTCCAATGGGAAAGGTTATCGAAAACAAAAATTTTCAATCCAATGAAATTTCTCATAGTTCGAATCCGAAATCTACAATCAACAATGAGAATGTGAACCTTTATGGAATTTCCTTCAATTTAATCGTAAAATATGTCAAGAGTCGGAACTGATGGACAAAAAATGATGAAAAAGTTACTCATCCATCTCAAATAATTCATTATTGTACTACGTATATTTGTTGCCCCTGCGACTCATCACCATAAATTGTTTGTGAATATAATAGTTTAAATCTCTGAACATTTTTCTCCTTTTCATATCGTCAATTCTTGCCATTGCTTCTAAATGGGCCTAAATTCACAATGTATTCTTATGGGAAAATGCACGAGCTCGGAATCAACAGTCGCATTGGTCGTCAATGGGACGGGACACACAAACACAGACCCAAAAACCCACAGAATTTCGTTCTTATATAAATAGGGATTAAATTTTCAAATATCTGTAAAGCAAAACGAAGGCCCAGGAGAATAGTATAAAGAGTGGAGGCTATTCACGTATTTTCCCTCCTGATTTAATAGTAACATCCAGTTCAGATTGCAATATAATTTAAATGATTAACCACTATATCTCTAAAAAAATACGTTGGATGTCTCAAGTTCAATTCTGAAGTTTGTGAATAAAATTCACTGAAAATAATTATTACCTATTTGTTCGCCATAATTTTTCTCGCGAAAGTTAACAACTGTAGTGTTTTATCTTAAAATTATCGCGCAGAAGCCATTACTTTCAAAAATAGATAATTAAATTGTTACGGATGCAAAGTAAACACAATTGTTTTGCCGCAAAATATGAATACGTTTTACTGGTATACAGCCATCATCCTTTTCGTCTAGATGATTTTCCATGAACACTTAATCCTCGTGAAAATATACTGCTATGCTTTGGTAATCTTACATGATCTCCCGCCTCAGTTGGGGAGTTGTTGAATTTCACCGCCTCAGAGGGTGAATTTGCCTTTCATATGTCCTTGATAAGCATTGAAATATAAATAAGTACGTGGAGGTTTTTCTACGAAAATTAACTAACGACCGATCAATTACCATTAACTAATTATTATTGGATTGTATATTGGAAATATTCTTTTAATTAAAATTCAGCTAGGCTATTGATAATTAATTAAATATGAATTGACAATCAGAAAATAATTAATCATTTATAAATTTAAATTAATATTGAATTTAGATTAATAATTGCTAACTAAAGTTATATTGCATTAATAATATAAATGCTTTTAACTAATTCAAATTGAAATTATGTATTGATGACTGTTAGCTTATCACGATGACATTAATCATTTGGTCAAAGGAAACATTTTTAATTTGAGAAAATAAAAAAAAAGATTCGAGCCTCTATTCATTCAATTTAGGGTCACTCAATTTCATTTTCCTAATTTTAAGTGTATAGAAGCGTATTTACTTTAATTGAAACAGCCACCTTGGTGGTTTGGAACGTATAATAGAGCGTCATTTTGTTCCAAAAACAATCGTATCGAGTATCACTTGAATTTCCATTTATTAACTCGATGTCGATTTTTCACTTCCATGTTAAAGGAAACGGCACTACTACTACTATTATTTCTATTACTGTAAGTAAGAAAACTACAAAAGCAAATCCTGAAGTATTTTTAGCTTGATTTCACATTAAGCATTACAGAGAATAGAATGAAACTAATCTTTGAATTTCTTAGGATAAAAAAATAAAAAAATTAGGCTATTAGTCGAAGAGATACGCAATTTCCAAGGGAAATGCAAATTGAAAATGTTGAGATCCCAAGCATAAATCTGGGATTAAATGGTAAGCAAAGGCACGATAGAGTGAACGGTGAATTTAAATGACCTTTGCGAACAACCCTTTTGGAGCTATGATGACTTCTTAAATTCAGAAGACGTATTCTACTCCATTCTGAATCTACTCTATAAAGGTATACTGCGCAGTAATATTTTCCCTAAGAATCTCTTAGGTTTTTTATACCCACATTAATTCTCATCTTTCTTTTTCTATCTTCTTTAATAAACAACTGTATGGAATATGACGATGGGAAGCAAAATTCAGCTTTGGAAGCTAGTTTTGGTTAAGCTCTCTTCCACACAATATCGCGTTCATAAAGTTACCGAAAGACTTGTCGTTGTTTCACCGTATTAGTTTGTTAATATTTTTTATCATTAGATACTTGAAACAGTGCTTGGCGTAACTATAGCTATTTGGTCATATAGCTATTTGGTCATAGTATATTTGGAAATTGTCTCAGACTCGGTAAAGTTTGACTTAGGGAACCTATTGGAGGTTCTTCGTAGACAAAATTTATTGCTCTGCAAATATTATTGATCGGCGTCTGATATGTGACACCCCCAAGTTTCAACAGCCCTAGTCCATTGCCCGAAATAATTGTAAAATCGGCTCTGATCATGTCGAGAGCATAAAAACTGTAGTTTTTACTTGTCTTTTTAGGTAGGCCTTTTATTATTTTTCCAACCTTCTTCATCATCTCTTCATATTTTCCTTCACCTTGATGTGGTTACCCAACGTCCTTTCTTCCCTTTCCATTAAACATTCCTTCACCTTCCATTCATCGACGAATTTTTCTCCATCTAAATACATTACTTTATCCAATTTCTTTTCCTCTTTTCTATGAACTTATAATATCTACTTTTCGTACCTCATCCTCTCTTCTCAGCACCCCTTCCTAACTCACCCATTAAACCAACTAATCTTCTCCAGTACAGGCTTCCATATCTTGAATGGAATATTTTTCGTTTTTTTTTTGGAACGGAATCTAGAAAAATGTACCTTTAATTTACTTTTATCTCGATGTCAGTATTGTTTCTTGGCTGTGATGGAATGAAAGCTATGGTATTAGAAATGCTGAATTGCGGCATTCAAATTAGTCTTTCCTTATTGAATACCATGAAAAATGCTATAGGGTTATTACATTACCCCTACGTGGACTATCTACAATAATAACATTCCGGCTCAGTTAGTAAAACTAGGTCAAACTACCTCACTCCTCATCTTGTCTTGTAAGCCTCATCCTTATATTGAGTACTATGAAAAATGCTATAGGGTTAGTACACTGCACCTACGTAGACTATCTGCAATGATTACCTTCCGGCTCAGTTAGAAAAACTAGGCCAAACTACCTCACTCCTCATCTTGACTTTTAAGCCTCATCCACTCTGAAAGGCTGTTTGGTTGTTAATGGTGGAGGGATTGATTATCCGACCAGCTTTCGGGCTAATGATTTAACAAGCACACCACCTCTTAATGAGCTCTAAGTTGTAACTTGGCGTTGAGAGCGTAATGCCAAATAGTTTGAAGCCTCTGATGATGAGAAAGAATTAAAGATTTCGCGCTCAAATAGATTCCATGTGTCACGTTGAATATTTCGCTCCCGTAAACAGACTTTTCAGGAAGTCTTCGCCTCCCAAAGAGTGAGGGGATTCCCAAACGCGACCGTTGGCATTAAAACCTCAAGCACGCCGCAGCGTCACGTCCTGAAGAGCAGCAATATTTTTTAAAAAGGATAGTCGAAGGACGTCAGACGGTCACACAGGACGAAGGTCCACCGCCATCGTTAACAGTGGAGGAGCATGCACGATTCGCGAACATGTAGCCGTTCCAGGTTGAATTGTTTAAATACTATTGAATTTAGAGGTGAAATTTATAGAATAAAGAAATAGAAAGTGGGAATCTTCGAAAGAAAGGAGATTAGAAGCTAGGCTGCGATTGATTGCTAAATTCAGAGAAAGTACATTCGCGGAGGACGTAAATGGTATTATGCGACCCCCCTTCCACTTCGGCCGATCCGACATGGAGCGTAGAATAAGAGAAATAGTTGCGAGGAATTAAGGTGTTAGTTAGTTAGTAGTAGTAGAATTGTTAAAAGTGCTTCGACAGCTAAGGTCATTTCGCACGTAGGCTCCCACCGGGGATCGAACCCGGGACCGCTTTCACCGAAGTCGAACGCGTTGCCCACTTGGCTATCCGGGAGCCCTGTTAGTTAGTTACACAGTGCTTTCTCACCTGCAAAAGTTTCCACTATTGATGTGGAGAATGCAAGGTTAAGAAAACTACCGTGAGCTAGGATTTTTTTCACCAGTAATATGATGATAGAACAATAATGTAATTAAAAATAAATCCACCGCATACAAATGTGCATCGCAACATCCGACGCAGGGCATACGTCCAGTAAAGCGACATTAATAACGGGTGACATGTGGTCAGCACGTCGACGCCCGCCATCTCACTACCAATGGCTTTTCGAGACCACAATGGATCCGCTACCTATCGTTTCCCGGTATTATATAGATTCCTCATTTTTTACGATACTGGGTCAATACCAAAGCCCTCACCGGAATTTGAACCCGGGGCAGGTTTTACAGAGCAATGAGAGGAAAATAACTAACGATGAAAAATCGTCGAGTGAATTGAGTCAGACGTAGTAATATTATTGAAAAGAAAAAGAAGTTGGAACACGGCTTTTAATGAATTAGAAGTTTAAAAACACTCCGTAAGCCGTAATTCGGCAAGCGGAACTCACGCTAAGAGACAAACGGTCAGCTCCGGATTACCGATTTATGGGCAGTCCCAATGATCATTTCAGAGACAAATCTTCCACCATCAGGGGGTCTCCACAAAGGAAGCGGAGTATTTTTAAACCTCTCGGTAGTAATATCATTTAAATATTTGGATTTGGGGAACATACCAATGCGATAAGTAACGCAGGACTCGAAAAATTGTATTACATGATTTGCAACTTATAAGTCGACTAGATTGTTTTCGCTGTTGTAAAGAGTGAAAGATACAAAATTGAATATATTTCAGTACCTCATCATACAGAACTACATCTGCAGGTTTCAAAATATTAAGGATGCTAAATTCAAGCCTCGGCCCATCAGTTTGTTGGAAGGCCTTCGGTATCGGAATTGGACCACTACCTTGGAGTTGGAAGATTCTCAAAAATGGCGTGAATTAGTTAAATACTTTAAAAACTAATATATTTTAATAGTGAAATCGACGGTGGAAGGTGAGACTTGGTGGTAAGACATCATGAGAGACAATGAAACTTCGTATTTTTCCACAGAATATTTAATACACGACCGGTTTCATAAGCGTGCTTACATCTTCAGGTGGTGCTAGCACGCTTGCGAAACCGGTCGTGTATTCTGTGGTGGAAACATACAAAGTTTCATTGTCTCTCTTATTTTAATACTCGTAGCATCTAGATTCATTAGGTTATCACTTATGTAATGAATATCGGATTGAATTTGACCTTTTTGATACTTCTATACTATTACAAGGTAGGAAAAGATTAAATCTTATCAGGTTTCCATATATTCTTTTTTCTGTTTCTCTATATATATGGAAAAAACGTTAATAAACCGATTTCTACAGTATTTCATATTTTATTAACATCGTAGATTATTATTGAAATTGTTCGTTTCATCGTGGATTTCCGAAGAAAGGAAATGGTCTTAGAACTCGATTCTTTAGCTTGGATTCGTGAAAACACAGTGTTTCAGAACTGCGGGCTAAAATGAAGTCCATGGACAATAGAGGGCGGTCCAGTTAAGTGACGTAATCTTCAAGGTTCACGTTTAATCCTCTATAAGAGGCAAATAAAAATCGATCTCAACCCACGTTTTATTCTTTGAATAGGCCAAAATGCACGTCATAACGTTTCATAAAGGCGATGAGATGACCTGCTAACTCAAACTAGATCGCAGTGGTTTATACTTGTACGTCGTCATGACGACCGAAGGAATCAACATTTCGGTCACGTATGACATGCAACTTTCATCATTCGGAGAGACCGCGAGGGTGGGCGTGCACGGGGAATATTCAGGTTTTCCATTTGGGCGTAGTGTTTACCCCTTTTCCGGCGTTTCCCCTTTAATGCCTGCCTTTAAAGGTGGTTGAAGCTGTTGGGAAGGAAACGAATGATCGAATTTTACAGATACTAGGCGGCATGTCGGCTCCACGGGGATAACTAGGTTAAGTGGTGATTCTACAAACGCGTTTTCTGCTGAAACATTTTTCCACATAGGGTTTTTCCTCTTTTTCCCTGGGATCGGCTGAAAAATCTTTAGAGGGATGCCCCAGTACGCGTGGATTAAAGTTTAAGATTTGATCTTTGCCTGTAAATCTGATGTTTTCTGGACCTATGTGTGGTTACCGATGGTTATTTCAGATTATTCATTACTATTGAAGGATAGTGGTAGATTTTTTGGGAGTGTTTACCGTATTGTAGGACATGACAACTAACGGGAAACAGTATTTCTGCTAAAGAATATGAATTCGGCGCTCGTTTGAATGCTCATGTTGCCATTTTGAAAAGCCCACTCATTAAAACTGCAAGATAATCGCTGCTTTTCTTCTATCTGATTTATTATATATAGTAGTAGTAGAATTACTTTTATTGGTGCCTCGACAGCTAGGGTTATTTGTACCAGTTACAGATTTCGGATATGTACACCAAAATTAATATCTGGGTCAATATATACTTATATACTTACCTGTTTTGGAACCGTTGTATATCATAATATTCTTTCATGATTTTTATGACAATTTATTTCTGAGTTATGTCTTGTTAATAAATAATGTACATGTAATAGTTCTTTGCTTTTCAGATGTGATTTAACTTGCCTTTTCATTAAAACTTAGTTGACTATCTGTATTAGATGTTTAAAAACACTCCGTAAGCCGTCTTTAGGCAAGCGGAACTCGCGCTCAGAGAGAAATGGGAAGCTCCGGATTACCGATTTCTGGGAAAGCTCAATGATTATTTCGGAGACAAAGCCTCCATCCTCAGGGGGTCTCCACAAAGGAAGTGGGTCAGAAATCGGTAATCCGGAGCTTCCCGTTTGTCTCCGAGCGCGAGTTCCGCTTGCCGAATTACGGCTTACGGAGTGTGTTTAAACCTCTAATTCATAAACAGCCGTGTTCCAATCTTCTTTTTCTTATCCTAGCTTCTAACTTAAGTTTCTAAACCCACAAAGTTGTTTTCTTCTTTGCGCTTTTTTCAAGCTCTGTCTTTTAAACTTTATATGACGAAGGGTTAAATGTAAGAAGAGACTTGATAGTCTCAATCTCGCCTTAATAAAGTCACATTATTATTAATATTATTATTATATATTCGTCTTGGGATTACTGAAAATAACCCAATATCTTTCCTGCTTTAAACCTTCGTTTATCGTGTTTCAGTTCTTCTTCTATTTTATATAAGATACACTGACAAATGTATCTTATATCCCCTTCTTCTGGAATTCTCTCTTTGATCTGTAAGTTCCTCTTTTTTCCAGAACTCTTCTCGGGAGACGTAACGACAAGCGGTGACCAATGTCCAAGGGGCATCTCCGCGTAGCCTAATAAATCCGAGCCAGTGTACTGTTTAATCGTAATATTTATTCAGAAAACAGAAAGAAAACAAACAGAGGGCGCAAAGTGACGTAGGCGTTGCAAGGGTCAAAAGGAGAAGATAGATGAATTTGAGATTCAAAGAATATCAGGGAAGAGATACGGCGAAGATTACTTAATGATACCGAGTGTACATAATAATGCTTGCATAGAAAAGTAATTATGATATGAAAATCACGTACACGTATAACAAATATCACGTATGGTATAATATATACGGATAGACTAATGAACTTGATTTGTAATTCGGACCGAAATAATACTAATTCGAGGACTGGAACACTTATATATCAGAGATGGGAATAATGGAGGACTATCATTAAAATAGTGATCCATGTTTAGTAACACATTGCAACCGAGTATAATGGGCGATATATATGTTTTTCTAATCTAACCACACTCTAAAGTGTTATTTATGAAATTTATGAAATTTCGTTCGATGTTAAACATTCGTTAAATGTTTAACATAATTAATAAAAGAGTGGAAAAATGATTTTATACAGATAAATTTTAAGAGAATAAACTAGCGTACGTAATGAATAATTCATAATTCATTTCTTCCGCGAGCGATACCCGAAAGTAATCGATTAGTGGAGTAGAGCCATGGTGCATGCACTCCCTGCCACACGCCAAAAGGCAGCTTGCAGGGTACACACATAGACGTAGACCAGAGTTTCCCAAACTTTCCCTCCGGCGGAACACTTTATCAATTCTATGATATCAGCGGAACACCTAGGTTACTTTTTCTGAATTCAAAACTGAAATTCATACAAGAATTATCATTCTTCGTAATTCAAAACTGAAATTCATACAAGAATTATCATTCTTCGTAAGTTTCCGCGGCACACTTAAAAACTCTTCGTGGAACACCAGTGTTCCGCGGAACACACTTTGGGAAACCCTGACGTAGACAATAACCTCACTTCACGTGAAGAAAATTACTTTCAATAGACTTATTTCATAAGAATGTGCGATGAATCCTGTTATTAGAATGATAGCTGTAACTCCTGTAAAGTATTTAGCTAGATGGTCATATTTGAAACATTCCCTCAACCTCTAAAAGTATAGCTTTGGAGAATGAATGATGCTTACAAGGCATGATGAGGAGTGAGGCAGTTTTTGTTGTTTTACTTCCTGAGTCAGAGTGCGCATGTGTGGGAAACGTCCACAGAAGTGTAGTAAAATGCCTCTAAGAGTAGTTTATCCAAAAAATTTTTTTTGGAGTGCCCAAAATGAATTTCATTATTCAACATCACTTATTAACTTTCCTAATGAAACAAGTCTGAGGAAAAAGTATGAGCAAGTCTGAGGAAAAAGTATGAGCAAGTCTGAGGAAAAAGTATGAGCAAGTCTGAGGCAAAAGTAAATGATTGTTACATTAATTTTTCTCTATCCTTTGCAAATGACAAAAGTTCCAGCCAGACCCGCGCCGTCCTTTGGATGCAAGGGGTGCATCGCACCCGGGTGGCGGCATCTAAAGGGCGGTAACAGAAGCGCAGCCAACCATTACTATTATTACAACAACATTATTAGTTGTTTTCTGTGTGATACACAAGACTTAGCTAGAAAAGATTATGATGTGAAATGAAAGATTGACAAACATTGATAGGAAAGAAGTAAAGGATAACTCAAGACGAGAAAGGACTATTTGTACAGTGGATTTAATCGAAGTTATTTATGTTGCAATTACATTTTTATTAGAATCTTTCATATTTAGTTGCGAGAGATTTCGTACAAATCGAATCATTTTAAGTTATCCGCATTACAATGATAATGATAGTCGAAAGTTATGTGAAAATTAATGCATGATGACGGTTTCCTATGTCAGCATACGGAGTATGCATTATTGTTAATCATCAAGGTATTGTAGTAGGAACGAATTAATTTACGAAAATGAATTTCCTCAGCCAATGTTACCGTAATTTATGACAAACATTTTCTGAGTTTCGATCTATCCTCATTTTCAATGAGCAAGAACGCCGTCCATTAACATGTGTTCCCCATTCCGGGGTCGCGATTACACTTTTTTTTGGTAATGTTAAAGAAAAATCCGACATGGCGATTCGACAACTTATGAAGACGGTTTCCTTCTCCAATCAGAGTTTTCTGTAATCTCTTCCGTTGCTCTCGTAGCGTCACTTCGCAATCGATGGCAAATAATCTTTATCGTCTGTGAATGCAAACTGTAATATCAATCTGCCAATGTCTCTTTTCTGCTAGTGTACCCTTCGTCGAAGAGTCACCAGAAATCAAGATGTAGGCCTCTCAAAACCGTATGACTTTCTTGGCGTGTGTCTTAACATCTCGAAGGCCATTCACCGTAGGATTCCTCTTATTCTTCCTGCCAAGTTAGTTCTTCTGCGCAAGAGAGTTTTCTTCCTTCGTAGAAAAGAATGGCAAATATTGGCTGTTTAAAAATTTAAGGGAGCCTAAAGGATGCCATTAAAAAATCCGGGTTGGGATTGATGTACTATCAAAAAGTTAGACTCCCTACTATTTAACTGCGTTAATTTGAAACCACTATTTTGTCTTGTATTTCTGTTCCGATCCTGTTACCATATCTTGATGAATGAAATATAATTTGTCTTTTGGTACAAGATAGAGAAAAATGTATATGCTTATATGCTTTTGCCTCAGTCTTGTTCATGGCTGTGATGATCCGAAAGCTGCCGAGGTATGGGTCAAGCTGAATAATAGCATTAATTAAGGACTCTCCTTAAGCAGTATTACGAAAAGTGTTACTCGTAGAGTCATTGTGTTTCACTAATGTGGGTTTGTTCTGCTTATAGCATTCTGGCTCAGTGAGGAAAGTAAACTACCTCACTCCTCATCTTGCCTATTAAGCTTCATTTCCCTCTCCTACCTCTTTGCATCTGATGGTAGAAGGAATGAGGTCACAACCGAACTTGGGGCTGAATTACGGATATCTAATCATTGTAATTCATTATATCATATTTCCTTTGAAAGCATGACCGCCATTTCCTTATTTTTGATTTCCTCTCTGCGGAACGAAGAGATTGTACTGGTGAAATAAGATAGCAACAACTTTGCCAGTTTCTTAGCATGAAAAATCTTCATTCAAAGAGCTCNAACAGGTGGTAATACTGATGAAACAACATCGTTTATTGCAATTGCAAATAAGGTCACACTTAAAACCGATCCCTGTGGTATACCATTTTGTTGTGAGAATTGGTGGGAGTACTACTAATACTAATTAAAACATAGGATTGCCTAGCATTCACCCAAGTACGGAAGGGAAAAACCTCAAAAAACTTCCCGTGGGCAATGCATTACATTTTACATAAAGATACATACATCGTAATATGGGATACATCATGTTAAGGAAGATATACACATCTACATCTACATCTACATAAGGATATTACTTAGAATAAATCATAGATATTACTAAGGGATATCTATTAATTATTCAAAAATCATAATTCATTATTTAATAGTTTCGTAATAATTGATCAAGATTTCTGTATAAAAATGTATCTAAAATAAGACCTTGAAGTAATGTAGTAAATAAATAATTGGTTCGTTGAACATTCGGATGTGCAGAGTTGTTAAACCTGAATATCTGCTTTTTATTGCTAAAATACGCTGTGTGATGGGTCTCTTAAGGCGGGAAAATTGCAAGGGGAGTGTTAGAATATGCCTCGAAAGAAATAAAAAGAATTGTGATTGACATATTTGATCGTTTCCATTTAATCGAATTTCCATGGCATTTAATTCAGCAAAACATTGACGCCCTTTCTTTCTGGCTTTAGATTTTTTCGCAGGAAATTCACCACCTCGGTCAAAAATTTGCAGGCAGTTTTGCAGCTTCTCCATTGCATTGAGCTTCTCAAATAGACATATCATACGAATGCCACTGCTCTGATGAGACCTTATTATGGCATTCACACGTCTTCTTTGAAAATCTGACTAAGAAATCTCAGTCGCGATTTTAATTTCTCCTACAAATTGGGTGGTCTCTTTGTCATCTTAGACACGAATTCGATATCACGAGACTTGCCTACTGGAGAATGTATAGCTATAAGAATCATAAATAATATCTAATAACGGAACAAAGAAAAGTAAAACTTTTACAAACCATGGTCAATTATTAATAAATCCCTTTGGTCGATTATTAATAAAACCTGTGGTTTGTAAAAGTTTGACTTTTCTTTGTTCCTGATGGAGACTTACCACTAAGTCACGATCCAAGCTGTTGATTATAATATCTAATAACCTTTCCTAAATTGTGAAATTGGATGACAGTTTTATATGTTTATTTATGTATTTAAATTCACGCTGCAATTTGGCCTTCTGGCCAGTTGGCAGTGCCTGAGGGGAGCATAACACATTAAAACATAGGTAGTAGTAGTAGTAGTAGTTGTTTTGATAGGTGCCTCGACAGCTGAGGTCATTTTGCACCTTTGCAGAATTATTATTAAAAGTAGTGGTAAATTTCCATCATTAAATTTCTAAACCAAAAAGAACCATGAGAATTACTAGCACCAATGTTGAAGGTTAGTCATAATATGAATAAAATATATAAAATAAATAAGAAAAGGCGGGGAAAAGGGAAACCTCCCATATTTATGTTACATTCTTTGGAAGAGTCCGGTCTGCTTCAAAAAATAGATAACTTTGTCAATCTTGCCATGATCATCTCCAATAATATCTTTCAGTATGTTCTCTCCCAAATATCTCTCCTGTTCGCTAGAATAGATCCTGCACTCAGTGAGGATGTGACAAATAGAGAGTTGGGTGTTACACTTGTCACAGTGGGGAGGTATACGGGGAGTTGTAAAAAGGTAAGAGTGCGTCAGTGCACTATGTCCAATTCTCAGTCGAGTTAAAACTACTTCCTCCCTCCTATTCTTTCTGACAGAAGAGCCCCAAGGTTTTATGGTTTCCTTGATTGTACGTAACTTATTACCAGCTAGTGAAGACCATTGCTCCTCCCAGTCCTTAAGGGCAATACTTTTTAGTTGGGACTTCAGATCTCCTGCGGACACTTCTTCAAAATCTATAGTAGGCTTTCTTGTGGCTTCTTTTGCTGCCCTGTCTGCTGCCTCATTTCCTGCTATGTTCACATGTCCAGGAATCCAAAGAAATTTAACTTGGACTCCTCTCTCACTAAGTCTACTACACAGATATTGCACTTCCTGGACAAGTGGATGTGTAGGTTCATAGCAGGTGATGGCATTCAGTGAACTCATTGAGTCAGAACAGATGAGAGTGGGTAGCTCTTGATTCTGGAGGAATTCTAGGGCAAGCTTGATGGCCATTAGTTCTGCTACAAATATACTGCATGTTGGGTGTAGCTTGGCCCCATGAGAAAGACCTGAGCCAATGAATGCACTTGCACACCCTGTATCTGTCTTAGATCCATCTGTATATACAATATTAAAACCTTGGAATTCAGATAATGCCAACAAGGATCTGGACCGCAGTTCATCAGGAAGCAAGGTGGCCCTTGGCTGAGCAGCCAACCCAAATGAGACATCAGGCCTGGACAGCTTCCAAGGTGGTAAACTGAATGGGCATGCTCGCATGATGTTGGGAAGCACTATGTCTTTGTTTTCTAAAAATCTGTGGACTCGTACAGCAAGAGGTTGTATTGCACGAGGTCTTCTATTAAAAACGTTCAATAAATTATGGTTAAAAACAGATTTAAAACTTGGGTGTGTCGGTAGGGCTAAAATTTTGCTGACATAGTTGCACATCAGGATGTTTCGCCTGATCTCTAATGGTGGCTCACCAGCATCACTATAGATGCTAACAACAGGGCTAGTCCGGAAAGCACCAGTTGCAAGTCGTAGACAAGCATTATGCAAAGATGTCAGAGGTCGTAAAAAGGATGGTCTTGTACCACCATAGATAAAACACCCATAGTCCAGCTTTGATCGAATCAATGATCTGTAGAGTAGCAGCATAGATGTTCGATCTGCACCCCAGGATCTGTTAGCAATTACTTTAAGAATATTCATTCCTGCATTAGCTTTCAGTTTCAGATGTCTTATATGTGTCTTCCAATTAAGTCGTCGATCCAAGTACATTCCCAGGAAGCGGACAGATTCCACAAATTTTAAGGAATGATTGCCGAGCATGAGCTTTGGCTCAGGGAAAAATCCTCGCCGCCTGTGGAAATGAAGGCAGCAGGTTTTATCCTCGGAGAAACGAAAGCCATTATTTACAGACCACCTCCATAGACGTTTAAGTGTCAATTGCAGCTGCCGTTCAGCTGTGGTTAGCTTCTGGGAACGACAGAAAATCGCAAGGTCATCCACGAAGAGTGATGCTTCAACAGGTGGTAATACTGATGAAACAACATCGTTTATTGCAATTGCAAATAAGGTCACACTTAAAACCGATCCCTGTGGTATACCATTTTGTTGTGAGAATTGGTGGGAGTACTACTAATACTAATTAAAACATAGGATTGCCTAGCATTCACCCAAGTGCGGAAGGGAAAAACCTCAAAAAACTTCCCGTGGGCAATGCATTACATTTTACATAAAGATACATACATCGTAATATGGGATACATCATGTTAAGGAAGATATACACATCTACATCTACATCTACATAAGTACCCTGCAAGCCGCCTTCCGGCGTGTGGCAGGGGACATCATAGTATGTTAAACATAATTAATAAAAAAGTGAAAAAATTATAATAATATTAATGATAAGAATTTTAAGTGAATAAGCTGGCATACGTGGTAGATAAACACGTATACTAGCTCATATATGTAATATTAAATTATATTTCAATTAAGGCTGATTCTAAACACTATAATATTACATGATATTACATTGGGACCTTGAACTAATAAAATATGTACAACTAGATTTAAGCTTATTTTTAAAAACTTTAACACTCTTTGGCATTAGAATGAAAACTTCTCCAGGTAAAGCGTTCCATTCTCTAATATCCCTGTTAACGAAAGAGTTTTTCGTTGTATCTGTTTTCTCCTCGCTCTCCTTGATTTATAAGTTATGATTTCCGCGTCTAATATAGCTAGGAAGTTTAAACCTGCCACGCAATTCGTTCCAGCCCTCTGCGGAATTCCATGCCTTGCGCATTCTAATTTAAACGTTTTCTTTCTAGACTGTAATGATTCCCGCTTCAAATGAGCTACCATTTTACTTACACTTTCGGCTTATCTGTGAATCTTAAGTCCCGCCATTCCAACATAATTTTAGTTTCTGTAGAAGAAATAACTCTTCAGATAAAATGGCCGTTCCTTTTTTCAATATTTTTAAAAGGATTTGTTAAAGTAATAAAACAGGATAGGGAGGAATCACAAAGGATTTCAATAAAATATGATATATGAATATGAATTTCAATGAAAATAGGAAGATAATCCCAGTTACATTAATTTTAATAACTACCATTACTGACGAACACACAACCATTCCCTAACCAGAAAAATCCGATTAACCGGACCCCACTCTATAAATAACTTGTTGCTATTGATTCAGAACTTTGCTGTACCGAACCTTTTGAGCTTACAAATCAAATCATAGGGAGGGAGACATCAGAGGAAGTCATTCATAGTATAGGAAGAATTATGTGTTTTGATCTCTATGGTGATCGTTTCAGTATCATAGTAAGGTTTTAATTAGAAATAGCTCTGCTTTGATAATCCACTGGATGACACCTGCTGTTTCAAATTTCGTACAATAATAAATTAAATGCATTTAAAGAGGGTGGAGTTATTTTACTTGTACGAAGTAACGCTTTGATATCATAAAAAAGTAAGAGGAAAACTAATCAGATATTCTCTTCAGTATGTTATCTTCCGCAAAGTTCTACTGCAACCCATTGTTCGATAGAGATAATTCAACGGAGATAATCTTTGAAGATAAGTTTAATAGAGATATCTCCTTTATCTCTAGATACACATGTGAATTTTTTGGACATTAAGTATTCAATGAAGTTCCGCCTCCCATAAACTTTCACCTTGGCAACGGAGCGCAAGTATTAAGGCTCTCTTTTAACAAGTTCAACCCATTTAATTTTGATGTGTCATTTTTTTGTCACTGTTATTAATCATAATTAGGCTTCATAGAGTTTCGTGTGATTTCACACTTGTGAATTTTCTACAACATATTGTATGTCACCCTGCCATCGCCATTGGCGCCTCGCGGGGTTTAAATGTAAATTTAAATGTTATCGCAATATTACTCACTTGAGAACATATCTCAGTAATAGTTTAACAAGCGGTTACTATGGTGAGGATGCTCTTAGACTATGAAGCCTGGATGCGTGTATAGAAGCAGACACAGACATTCGATAACCCAGATAACAGTCTTGTTTACAAGTAGGTCCACGAAAAATAGTCCGACATGAACGTTCCGTTGAAGCGATGAACCGCTCGAGGATGCGACACCGACTTGCGTAACGGCCGTGACATCGGCGAAGAATGCCTGTCTTGTTTACTCATTAATGAAAATCCCCTCCTTTCAAATTGTTCTTTGACTAAGCCAGTGAAGCGTACTAAGTTGTTTCCTCTTTCCTCCGCTCGCCAATCGGCGCTGGTGTGCCAACTTGCTGTGATGCCGCCACCTGCAGGGGAAGCGGCCAATTCCTTCCTCAACGAAAACGCGCACGAAGTCTTCAACGAAGTGAAAGGGCAACTGCTGGAAGAACTAGGTAAGGCTTTCGCGGACATTGCTAACGCCTTCCTCGTCAACTTCCGCGAGAATCAGCTGTGGAAACCATGACGACGAAAGAGCGGGAGAGGTTTTGATTCCTGGCTGCTGGGGAAAGTTTATTGTGCACCAGGAGGAGTTCTCCTCTTTGGGAGGGGATGAAAAAGTATCATCTAATGATTGTTATACAACTGATGTTTTCACCGGTGGGTGAAGCTCCATTGAAACATGAATAAAACTAAATTTTCTAATATTTCCGAACTTATTGTTTTCCTAAATATGTTAGAAATAGGTTAGGTAATAAATGTTACTGTTAAAAATTACCTACTGCATTTATCAGGATCGATTACAGAGCAACGATCGATTAAATTAAGTGCAACGTAGACATAACTAATTCACAGCCATTGATTCAATCTTACAATTTGATATTGGGTCTTCCCTTTATGTGAAATTACTCAATTTGACCCATACAGTTCATTCTGACTTTAGAGATCTTTTTAATTTTACCGAAGAAAGATTTCAATCATTCTGGTTTGGCATAAAAAATCAACAGGATTAAACCAAATAAATTTTATTTAAATATATATTTACAGTCCTTCATATTAAATACTCATAAAATAAAATGCGGAAATAAGAAAATGGAATGATGCAGTCCATCTTGAGGGAAGCAGTGGAAGTGCTATAACAAACTTTTTGACCCAGTTTCAATCCTTAATGTGGCAAAGAAATAATGAAGCGAAAGATGATGGTGTATACTGAGATGAGCTAAATGTTCGGAAGATGCGGTTAGAGCCATAAGAAAGGGTGACATGAAGAATATGGATAGTTAATAGGCAATCCCGAGGAGAGCAAAGTCAGGAAGTGTCTGGAAAGTTAGAACTGTTAATGCATGTATCATAAAGAGATGATTGACACAAATAATACATTAATTAAGTTAACCAGCAGAAGCGAAGTGCATATCAACCATGTCCCATTTATTCTCCTAGAGGTCCATTACCAGTGGGGGAAATTTTCAAAGCATTCTGAGTTAAATCAAAGGAAATATTCGTGTAAGCAGAAGAACCATAACCGAAGATAATGTAGAATGGTCAGGGAAGGATGTGTATACTCTCATTCAAGAGCGTAGGCGAAAGATTGAAAGTTAAATAAATGAAGAATGAGTTCGTTGAAAAATGTTGGACCTGCAAATAAAATATAATGTGGAGGTGATACGGTTCAGGACCGACTTAGCATGACCCCAAATCAGATTGGTATCACATACTGTTGTCGTATAAAGCGCAGATCGGCAAAGAGACCATAGAGAGTAAAGCTGACACAGGAGCAGCATTTACACAAGTCCACTCCTGTGCACTCGAAAGCAAAACACGATAACTGCGTCCAGGATTCAGTATGTCACTAAACCCGCCAACATCTCCAATGTCAAGTGATCAGGAATAGGTTTCTGTTAATGAAACCCACGCACGACGCACTCATACCGACTCGCTCAGTATAAACTCGCGATAAAGCACACCGAAAGCGTCCTCCAGATGACTTTGATCGCGCTTTTCTGTCCCAACTGACCAGCGAGACGATTCCCCCACTCGAATGTTTGCTGCCGAGGTGATGACGCCGAAGAGCCGATACCGGAAGCCGCGGAAGAGAGAGACTTCCGGCGGATTATTTCGGGGGCACGAGCTGCACGTAGGGCACGGATGCGATGATCTGGTTTCCTATGAGCATCACGATCTGTGCCATGGCTTCGTTCAGTCCACCCTTGAGCTCGCCGAAGACCTCCCGCCAGTTCTCGTTCAGGAAGATGTTCATCTGTTTACCTGTGAGTTTGTAGAGTACTCTCGTTATTTCAATGCTTCCCTTTTCATCGAACCAACGTCGCTGACCTCAATATTGTCTCGCGGAACGAATCTGCCATAGGAAACTTAGTACTGATCGTCGGTTTCAATAATACTCGGGTGCCTACGACTGAAGGTTTCCCCACAATATCTCTTAGATGGAGTCGCTTAGATGTGACCTAAAGTTGGGCGACGACCATGAGTGTTTTCATACGCTGGCGTATTTAATCTTCACGGCTATTTGATTTGTAACAAATTTGTAAAATTTGCTCAGATTAAATACGTTTGAACGAATTTCGAGGGGGTGTTAACATTTGATGTGCCAATGGTCGATACGGTACGTATTTCAAGAAACGATTTCTAAACATCTCCGTTGAAACAGTGGTATAATCAATTAACAACTTTGTTGTGTAAGCTTCTTGAGATCTCTTCCAGATCATAGAAATATTCCATAGGCATCATACGCTGGTAAAGTACGAGTTTTTCAAACATAATATCCTCGGAGCATCTTACACTGCAATTTTGCCACATTACGTACATCATCTATTCCGCTAAGCACTTAAAAATGAAACTTCAAAATAGTGTAACATTCTTTTGATGAAGATTGAGAAGTCTTTAACTAGTACTTTTGGTAACTGGCGGGTAGACATTCTGTCAATTCGAGAACAATGGAGTTATGTATGAATTACCAGACGATTTAAGATCTGAAATTGATCCATCGTTAAAGACTAAATTTCTCGACACTAACCTACTCCTTTAAGCATCATTGCTTATCCTGGCAAGAAGTACTTAGCTAAAATCACCGATGAAAATTTAGTAAGTGTGAAGGAAACATACAATACTGAGGTTTGGATCTAACAAGGCAGTTGTAGAGGTCAGCTGAAGAATATATACACTTAAAAATATTAAAGCTAAACACAGAGGAAAATATTTTCCGCAAACCAAATTAAGTCGCTAGATGACCAATTTAAGTCATTGCATCTTAAGCATACAATATAGTAAGGTTTGAAAAAGTTGATGCATACTAAAAGAATATTGTTTGCGGTATGTATGTATGTAAAATATGAATACACGGAGAAGTTTTCTGCTATTAGGTGCATTCATCTAGTATTTCGGTCTTCATAATGAGAATTTGGCAGCCTTGTTAATTTTAGAGTATACAGCATGAGCAAGTTCACCGTATTTAGAAATATCTATGTAAATTTCTCAATACTGGTTAAAATCTTTCACATTTTGAAACATACAATTTATGATAGAAATGCATTTAGACTTGAATAGATATACTCAAAGATACTACAGTGACACGGATAGCTACAACAATAGCATTCCTTAAAACTTTAAACGTTTGACAAACTTGGAAAAAGGGAATCAAATCAAAATCATCAAATCATACTTTTTCATCAAATCCATGGCTTACTATCACAACTAAATTTATTTCTTAGGTCAATGTTTGGTCGAAAATCAAAATTTGGGGTCACATTGACCCCGTGGGACCAACTTAGGATCCATATCTAGATTGAATGATTAAGGGTTGATTTTAATGCATAAAATTATTACCCAATGTTCCATCTCCGCCGAAGAGGCCTTCCAGGGAAATCTTCATGTTCTTAGGTTCGATGTCCACAACAGCGTTAGTTATCTGAAGACGCTGTGTGCCGGGGCTCTTTCCCATCAGCTTACCATTGAGAGCCCACGTGGTGTTCAGGTTCTCTGTTGAACAAGAAATGTCCATTTAAAATCGAATGACTATTCCAAGATTAGAAAAATGCATCGTGAAGGAATCGAAAGGTTGGTACCCTTTATGCACAAACTTCATTTGCAGTAGTGGACGAGGGATTGTTGAGGCACAAAAGATGACATCCCCTTGTCGAAAATGAAATTTTCGAGTTAAAGAGCATCAAACTTCCGGTTAAGTTGATTTACATTTACTTTTCGCAAAACACCCGAAACATAGGATATTAGAGGCCCATACTGTACTACTAAATCAGATCAGATCATCAGATTTTAGAGTTCTGGTACATTTATACATGAACTGGATGAGGAGTGAGGTAGTTTGACCGTGTTTCCCTAATGGAGCTAGCAAAGCTATTAGAGGAACTAGTTCATAGAATTGCCGCATAATGACTCTCTGGGTAACACTGGTAATCACAAGGTAACACCGAGTTAACACTGGTATTCAACTAGGTAATACTGGAATGTATTCCAATATTCAGCATTACTCACACCTAAGTATCTTCCATATTATGAATATATTCAATTTACGAGGCTTATCAAAATGTAAATAAAACATAAATTACTTACATCCTGTACCAAGGGACAAACAAAAAATATTCAGCTTATAAATTTACGGTTTCAGGTAGTAGCTATAGTAACAAACTATAAAAGTAGTTGAGCCCATGAGTCCAGGAAGGATTCCTGAGAGGCCTCTCGGTTGCAGACCTTCAGGATATGGGGCATCAAAAGAAGGAATAATTCCACGAATCTAGAAAAGGCAAGATTGCCTAAGCCCGAAATCAAGAAGAGAAAAAATTTGTATCTTACCTAGGACGATATTACTTTGGCCCTTTCCTCTGATCGGCAGCACGAGGATCTTCCCGGAAACTTCGTAAGGGCCGACCACGGTCAACTTGGGGATGTACATCTCAAAGTTGAAGCTGAGTCTTTCCTTATCGAATCTGTAATTAAAATTCGTAAATATGGCGATTAGGTCCGGAAAGGAAGTGGGAAAATCGTTCAACATTAGTGGAAAAAGAAGCGACTATAATGAACGATATTACTCAACATTATTCATACCACAGTATCTTTTGTATAATAATAATAATAGCAAATCGCCTTTATTCGGGCGAGAAGTGTCTTATCTCATCTAACCCATCGTCATCCTTGCTGCACTTAATAATTTGAAAGAGATAGCTTGAGAGCATTTCGAAGGAAACCTGGTTATAAAAATCCTGCAAAAGAAAAAAAAAACCTGCCGACCGAACTGTAAAATTATCACCACCGTTAATGGTACTGAGACAGGCGCAAAAGGAAGATAAATATTCCCCTATCATATACCAATGGATGAAACATTTTCTATCCATCACGTAAAGATTTCGGATCGAATATGAACCGAAAAATTTTAGGTTATGCTATTAAGCTATTCGCTATTAAACTAAACGAAAAAAAATCTGATATGGAATAATTGTAATGGAAAGGATTATTGTAAATTTTTCGTAACTTCTCTCTGGGGGGCTACTAATGTATATGCAATACAATTGACTTCATTGGTGCATGAATAACTCTTTCATCAACCAGGTTACGTCAGAGATTGAGTGGGGATCTTTCCACATCGCCCCACCATCAATTTGGAGAGTTAAAAATAAGAATGCAACCTTGGTGCGTTTGACTTTATTTCTATATATTTCTATATAGCCAAGGGAGAGGTTTTGGGGGTTCAACCCCCCCCCCCATCACCCATGAGAACAGAGCAGCTAACAACAGCTAATGAAATCATGCGTGAGGATGGCCTCCAACAATTATCCCACACAAAAACCGCTGGAGATTCGCAGGGTAAACATGTTGAAATAAATCAATATATATTTTCATTAGGTTTTTGGAGGAAGTATTCTTGCCCCTGAGTTGTAGGCAATACAGTTTGTAGGGAAAGGTGAATAACATAGCACAGAAGAGCCGCGCGGCTGAAACCCAAAGAATAATGGGTGTGAAAAATAGCGACATCCCCGGAAAGTGGGAGACCTGGGTTCGAGTCCCAGTCATGTCGCTATTTTTCACACCTGTTATTTCTTGTTCACTTCATGGCTCTAAACCCCATGGAAAAATCCTGGCTAAGACACCGGTACTGGCATTAAGAAAGTATTTCATATTGGACAGTGAATTTTTTTATTGTATCGATTTTCTGATTGAAGTAAAATCTGATTCGAAAATGTTCGAACTTTATGTGTGGTTGCATATTTGTGTAAAAATTGCCCAATTAATTAATTTTCATAATTTAACCATTGCTGTAGAAAGCAACTATGTCCTAAGTGGACTCGAAGGTCCATTAATTAGACAAAAATACAGCAACAACTTTGTCTTAAAGTATTCATAATATCATCATGAAAGAGATTCCCGGATATCCAAGTGGACAGCTATTGGTGAAAGCGGTCCCGGGTTAGATTACCGGAGCACACATGCAAGCAAAGACTTCAGCTGTCGAAATACTTTTAAGATACTAATACCACAACTGCTAACAGCGGGAAAGTTGGGAAAATTGTGCAGAATTAAAAAAATTCACCTTCTCATTTAGTCTTTAAGTACGTTGGACATAACTTCGTCCTACTCACTTTGCACTTCTGATGTCGGTGTTCTTCAACCCGATGAAGTCTACCTTGTAGAACGCAAGATCCAAACCGATAGAGCTGGACCCATCTTCACCGATTCTCAGTTCCTCTATCCTCAATGGATCGAGAACGGGCACCTTCAGCATAGCATCACCTGAAAGTAACATGTTTTCATTATTTCTCAAAAACACAGTCTTACATCTCAAGCTTTAGGCGTTACTCAGTTATCTGCAGTTTAATATCTGCACGAGTAGATTGTTTCCTTAGTCAATGGGATATAAAATTAAAGATTTGGAATAGTTTTAGAGGCAAATGTAACCATTTTCTAAGCATTCATAAAGCGCAAGGATTCAAGGTGTGCAGCAGCATTGTTCTCCGGACATTATTATTTATGTTAATGCATATGTTTCAGCATCTTCGTCTAAGTTATCTTATTTTCTCAATATATGCTTCTTTTAAGCAGGAGTAAGAAATAAATAGAATGTGAACTTAAACTGAATTTCACTTTTCGTCTTTTTTCGACATAATTCTTCATTCAGACGACGAGTAAAGGTAATACGTATTTAGTGTGCTAGGAAGTTTGTTTAGTTGTAACATAGAGGAGAAAAGCTTGAGAAACATTCCAAGAGACGTGTTTTATTCTGTGATAATGTGTTTCGGTCATCAATAAAAGTTAACATGTATGATAATAATATAAATAATCGAATAAGANATACGTATTTAGTGTGCTAGGAAGTTTGTTTAGTTGTAACATAGAGGAGAAAAGCTTGAGAAACATTCCAAGAGACGTGTTTTATTCTGTGATAATGTGTTTCGGTCATCAATAAAAGTTAACATGTATGATAATAATATAAATAATCGAATAAGAGTATTATAATTTCATAAAAATTCATACCGTTCACTAAATTGGGAAAAGTTGTTCTGGCAGACTTCAGGAAGCATTCGTCCAAGTTGGGGTCGTTTTGCTTGCAGGTGGAGATGTACTTTGCTGAAAAGAAAGTATTCCAGTTATTTCCAGTTGTTACAAGCAAAAATCATCACAAGCATGAATGGAAAAATCGCAATAATACTGATAGTTTAACAAATGTTCACAAAACAGCTAAACCCACTGTGCGAGATCAATGATGTTATGGATCATTTCAATATTTAGAATGGTACTTGGAGAAACCTAATAAAATAAATCATTTAGTGAGATTCATGAGTTGTTGAAATACAACAATTTAGAGTGAAGTGAAATTACTGTTACTACCTGTCCATGGCTTCAAAATTAGCGGTAAGATTTCCTGAGGAAATTAAAGTTAGTTTTAATTTTTCTCAATTTTATCAGACCTCTTTGTGGAAAGAAAATGCAGAGACACAGATATCAAAATCATTTAGGTATATAAAATCAAAAAGGAAAAAAATCAAAGCCGTATGAAATTTAAAGGTAAAAAGCAGAGAAAAGAGAAAAAATTTGTATCTTACCTAGGACGATATTACTTTGGCCCTTTCCTCTGATCGGCAGCACGAGGATCTTCCCGGAAACTTCGTAAGGGCNTTTTCTCAATTTTATCAGACCTCTTTGTGGAAAGAAAATGCAGAGACACAGATATCAAAATCATTTAGGTATATAAAATCAAAAAGGAAAAAAATCAAAGCCGTATGAAATTTAAAGGTAAAAAGCAGAGAAACCATACCAAAGGTAAGTTCCCATTTTTACCTTTGACGTTTCTCAAGATTTAGGAGTGTTCTTCCTTTTGCATAAATCTCTCTGTATTAATTTTATGGCGGTATTTTTGATGAACGAAAAACATCAGCAGTCGTGGCCGAGTGGTTAAGACTAGAAATCAGTTTCCCTCTGGGAGCGTAGGTTCGAATCCTTCTGACTGCGACTTTTTGTTGGTGAAATCAGCCATTTCTTTCCCGTGTCCCCCCATTCCTTGCTTGACTAACCTCACAGGCCACTTCCCGATAAATTTGCGGTGAACAGGTAAAAATTTTTATAATATGGTCTAATGCCAATTGTGATCACAAATATATGGGAATGACATGACAGAACCGTTTTAAAATACTATAATTATATGCTCTTGGTTCAATTAGAAGCTTTATGAACCCTACTAAACGCATGAATCTTACCTCTCGGTTCTCGGTACTAATCTGTCCCTCATAAATATGCCATGATTCCCTGGTAATTCATCTATGTACTCATGTAATTATTCTCGGGTGATTTCCAAAGAAGAGAAATCTCATTTTTTTATCGCTCGCATCGCTACATCTCTTACATAACTTCGCATCTATTGGCTATATGCAAAATTCCGAGGTTGACAATTAAGAATCTTTTATTATGCTCGACTCTTAAAGCCGCATCTAGACATGAGATTTGTAGGACGATATGCTAGATAGTCATTCAACAACCTGCTATTAACTTCGCGATTTTCTAATTTTTTAAATTTAAAAACATCTTCTTCGCATTTTGAAATTATCATTCTACAGCTGATAAGGAGAACCAGACGTACCTTCTAATAATTCTTCAACCTTGTGTTAACAAGGACAAACATTTTCTGCAATCTTCGAAATCTTTCAATAAAAAACATAACAAAATATCTCCTTCGCATTTTAAAATAATTTAGCGATATAACTGAATATCAATGTTTTCGGATCGGGCGAAATCTTTCGTACGAAGGCTCGCGGGAAAACCAAAGGTAAATACTCTCACGTGTGGCGGTAAACACGCCGTCGAATGGCTCCATTAGCATACCTGCGCCATTCGTCACGGACTTCCGTCCTAAGAATTTAAATACGTGTCGAGCGTTGCATAAGATTCAGGGGCAGAGGAAAAATCATCAAGTAGCCAGACCATGTGTCAATAAAACGTTCGAAAGCTCTTCGGAGGAAAGCATCGTCACCCTTGACTCGTTAGTATTCGTTTAAGATACTGGAAGATCAGCTACTTTATCAAATAAGGAGACAAGAAACAATACTAGAATATGTGATGAACATGCAATTAAAACAAAATTACTTTTGATATTAATGGAAATTCGGACCGATCTGAATGAGCGTGATGTAAGAAGGAATGTATAAGAAAAAGTGCACTATGTCTCAAATTAAAAAGCGATATGGCTGTACTCACTAACATTAGCTTTTACTAGGTTACGCAGGATTTCACACACCCCTTCTTTGTAGGTGTTTTCCTGCCGTGAACATTTTTTTTCCTAAGGGATTACTTAGGTTTCTTCACACCCACTAATCCTTGCGTTTTCTTCTCCATTTCGAATAACAAATTCATTTATGTTTTTATTAATGCAGCTGACAAGTTACATGGAAGAAGGGACTTTTTAGACTCAATCCCGCCTTAATAAAGACCTTATAGACCTTAGATTAAGCTATACGAAGAGTCTTTGCTCTTAATACCATTATCTGCAAACTTTAGAGTGGTCAAATGGAGAAAATGCACTAGGATTCCTCTATATGAACACACAAATTTGTAGCTCTCGTCATTATGAGTCATAATTCTTCTTATATTTTGTGCTAACATTTAGATATCACTAGAAAATTAAAAAATTGCACAAACTTTCGTACGGGAGGGCGGTAAATTTAACCTACCATCCGGCATACTTGGGCTGTATAAAGCCTTCCATCTAGATAAGGAAGTCCACCCACGCTCTATTAAAACAATAAGAATGATTTTTCAGTGACTTTGACAGTACTTAGCCGCAAACTCACTTGCTTTACGACAGCTGAGGGCTTCATTCCAATACTCCCACCCACATTGCGGTTGGCAATGAAGGAAGAATACTCCTTCAGTTTTTCTTTTGTGAACTTAGCCTTCTGGATTCTGGAGGCTGCCAATCATGCGCGGCATCCAACAATTTCCGAAAAAGACCTTGATTACATCTTCATTGCGCTTCGAGATAGGGAGCGATTTCATCGCCAACCAGCTTATGTTCTGCATTAATTCTTTATGGATTGAATTTTAAAACAAGTAGCTGTTGCAATTTGGGGGAGAAGAATGCAAACTCCAGGCATAAACGTGGGGGTTTCTTTGTAACATTTGCTGTTAAAACTCCTTAGCTATCGAGGCAGCAATAAAGGAAATTCTACTACTAATACTAATCTTTGTAACAGAACCTCTGTTCTAGCACACGGTTAGTTAATAAAAGTAAATGGCTGCATTTGCTCGGTAAATGGGAGATAAATAAATCCCAGCGCCGCTTGGTCGGATCTAATTTCATAATAAGTTATCCATAATGCTGCCAAGATTGGCCAAAGTAAATCCTGTTTACATAAATTGTAGCAAACCGATGTCTATTAAAATGAGACTAAGAGATATGGCATAAACAAAAAACACGATGGATTACATTTCATGGAGAAATAGGTATTCTAAGATAAAATTATCGGCATTTACTGCGTAACGTAAATAAAGTGAAAACCCGTGAAAATATTTGAAACTTTTTAAATGTAATTTTAGATGATTTTCATTCTTTTTATTTCTGCAAATGTTTTTCGGGAATTATTAACGCTTGCAAAATTCTGTTTTTATTATAACCTTTACATAGGTGTAATAAACACATGATATTAATATACAATTTAAGTAATCAATAGAAAATGTGTTTAACACATATGTGAAATGTATTCACATCCATGCGAAAGCCATAGGTTCCGTTGGTCAGGAAAAGTTGTCTCATAGCTATAGGAAAGTTCCCAACGGGAGCCAAGGATGAGTTGTTAATGTTATCAATGTCACCAGGGAAATTCCTCGAAGATTTTGAATATGCGAAAGGAAATCGTGGGACTACTGTTGACGACGTCGAGATGGGTATATGGTCAACTTGGCATGTTTAGGCGGACGCCTGGAAAAACCCAAGGATAAACGGAAGTGGACAAATCTGACGAGACGGGGACTGGACGTGACTTTGCCTGCAGAGCATCCTCAAGAACGTAGACTGTCCTGCGTGATGGCTGAATTAGTAAGAGCATCCAACTGGAGAGTGCAAAATCAGGGTTCTTATCTCAGTTACACCTGTTCGCCTCCTTCTATCCTCGAGGATAATCAAGGAGGTTTAATTAAGTAATTTTACTGACAGGGCTGAATAAACCGCATCTGAAATAGTTATAGATTTTACGAAACATCAAATATCCACCTATACGGAGCCGTTTTAAAGAATGTTGGTTGTTAAGTACGAGACATCACGGAGAAGAAATACTGCTATGAAAACATATATTTCTATAGTTATCAGAAAATAAACACGTACCGTGTTTACGAATCTGAGAAGAACCAAAGAAGCTTAGCTTCCCTTCTTTTGTAATTTTGCTAGGGACATAATTTCATTTTGATAAAAAACAAAAACTTCATCAAAAATACTTAAGAGTTAGGTTTATTGAGGGTTTCAACACAAATTATAAACTGTAAAAGTTATTAAGTGCAAAATAAATTAAGATAAATTCACAAAATTGAATTGGAAAACTTCAGAAAGTTTAAAGAGGTAAATTTTAAATTAAGGCTTTTTACTGAAAGTGCTTTTGCTGGAGAACTGATCAACAAGCCCAGATCAATTTAATAAATAAGTACTGCTGACTGATAAATGATAACATACGTATATATGAAATTCATTCGAAGTCGAGGATTTTGCTTGTGTTCGTAAAACAAACACCTTTATCCCGATAGTCCGGAAGGTATACACTATACGGAACACTATCGTCTCCGATTCGTGCAAAAATATAAAATTTTGTAGAATATGATAAGGTGGCGCTGGTTTAAGAATTTTGTACGATTTCAGGGACCTAGGAATAAGAACACGTTACAATTATATTTGTTTAAATCACCGAGAAAAATTTATAAGAATTTAGGTTGGCAACGCTGGTCTTTGATTTCTTTAAACGTAAAGCAAAGTGGATTCCTTCCGGCATCTCCATGAAGCAGTAGGGTAAAACCTGTAGGTTACGCAACACCTTACCATTTCTCTTTTCTCTGAAAGTGAGAGTTACGCGGGAAGATGCTTGGTATGGAGAAATGGGTGAGCGAATCGTCTCACGACTAGAGAAGCCGTTAATTTTTAAAATTTAACGGTGTAGATATGCAGGGATATTAAAGATAACTTACGCAGCGATGGAGCAGCGCCGTGGACCATCTGGGAGGCAAGTGCCGTCAGCAACACAACTGCGGTGTAACCCATGTTGATATCCTCAGCGATTCCTCTTCCTACAACGGCTGCAAAGAGAGAAAGGTTCACCGTGATTGAGGGGCTCTCGGGCGATACCTCTAGGCGCTGTCTCCACGAAGCGAGTGCGGAGACTGTTAAACAACCCCTTTATATATCTATTCACACAAATTGACAACCTTCCTTCTCTGACCCCTCCGAACACCCCTTCCAAATTCCCCCACCACCCTCCTCACTTCCTTCCACAACGTCTAATGCCTCCACTTCTCCTCGCTGGGGAGAGGGTGATGCAGTTTTGAGGGGAAAGGGGTCTCAGGGTGGACAGGCAGAGCGGAAATGACCAAAGTGACTGCAACTCCATTGGTCAAATGGGGCATCGCTGACTTCCGATGTATGGAAAGGGAAGGAAAACAAACAGAACCCACTAATCACTGAAATTACTGCCTTACTTTACCTTATTTTATTAACCTATTTAGTAACTTTACGTGTAACTCTACGAAAATAAACAAGCAGAATAGTTATGAGTCAGCGTTACGAGAAGCGCGTGTTACGAAATGATTCAAAAGGCTGAAACGAAACGCAACGAAAAACCAAATATGATATTTCGAAACTTCGTTAAGCTTGTTGTTTCTTCTTCAACCCGACTTGTGAAAATTTTCACGGCTCCTTGGTGATAAAAGTTATATTGTGGGACATGAGGTGTAATTGATTATACTCAGTTGATTATTTTTATTCAATGTGGGATATATCGGTTTATGTAGATCATCGTGAAACTTTAAATGAGAAATTTTGCCCAATGACGACGAATAACTACGGGGGGATTTTGGAGGGGTTTCCTTCCCGTCCTTGGGCGAATGCCAGGCAATTATTATCATACTCAATAAGTAATTTATACTCCCCTCCGGTCTTGCCACCTGCCTAGAAGCCAAATTGCAACGTGGGTACAAATGTATACATAAATACAAAGATCGAAACATTATCATTATGAAAACAATACATTATTTTTTTTAAGAACGTGATAACACTGATAAAAACACTTCGTTTTTGCTAAAACTAAAGAGATTCTTCTTAACATATTGTAATATCTTATATAGGTAAATTTTATCATAAAACTAAATAACTTAGCTACTCAGAGACTGTTGAAAAATCTTTAAAAGTTTTTTATTACCCAAGAATATTCATCATCGGGGATCATATCATCGGCGATCATATCATCGGGGATACCCATGTATTCGAATTATTAAGCATTAAATTTAGAATTAATCCAAATTTGTATATATGTTCATATTCTTTCGCGAACCTTTAGTAAGTACAATGCATTCATTTCCTTAGACAAGCATTTGGAAAACACAATTCACAATACGATATAAGTGCTGAAGAAGCTTCGGGATGTTTGTAAATAAATTAATTTTTTACCTATAAGTAATTTTTCCTCATTACCTGAAATGCAGCGGAGAACGAATTTATGGCAAGAAATCAAGGTAAATTAAACCGATGGTGAGCAAAGGAAGTTGTTCAGAAACAAAACGAAAATACTGAGAAGCAGACCGTGAAAAATGTTATCTCGTAATCAGCCTTCCTCAATCTGCGCCGTAGTTTTGATCCCAATTTTATATTCTATTTTCTTTTGATTCAGAATATGGAATTAGAATTCGCAGATTATATAATTCAAAGCGGAGTAGCCAAAACGATGAGACTGCGATTTGGATGGAAATAAAAACGTTCCTATCATGATCCCTCGAAACACTTCTTTCGCCTGTTTCAGCACACCCTGAGTAATACCAACTCTTCTGTTTGATCACCAAAGAAGTAACGACTGTTCACAAAAAAATTAAATTCAATTCACAAGGACGTTAAAAATCGTTGAGTGGCATCATACTCGCAAATTTCCGTAGGCGAACATCGGACGTCGAAAGTAAAGAGAAATGTAGAGCATGAAACTATTTTACTTGCCCATCATTGGAAACAATAATACAGAAGCTAATAGATATACGACAGAGAGAACAAATTGGAGGTATTTTCTTTCATAAACTGATTGCAATCGCTCATATTATTTCTCTGATGAAATGTTTTCGTCATGGATATTATAAACTATTCATGGATTCGGGAAATTTGAAAAAGCAAATTATCTTAGTAATAGAATATTAATTAGCTTAATATAAAATGAATTTATGTTATAATAAATTAAAGTTATGTGTACATTATGAATGAATATTAGTGAATTACCTTCGAACTAATATTAAATCTGAAATCAAACTATTTGCTGATGACTGCATACCATACTGACGTTTAATGAAAGCAATTGATCGCGTTATTCTGAAAAATTACTTAAATCACTTGTCGAGTGGATAAAATTAATGCTGGTATATGTAAGCACATCACTCCAGAAGAAAGATTCAAATACTGCATTATTATTCCCCAAATAACGAAAACAATCATGTCGTATCTGATTGCAAATATCTTGGCATCAAGCTAACTGAAAATCTTAAATGGGGAAGGCACGTAGAATATTGTTGCTAAGGGTTATAGAAATCTTCACATCGTAATGAAACTATAAGGAAAAGGAACACGGCTGTTGTAAGACATCAGAGTTAGATAAAAGCTCCACATTGCCGTTGTTTGCAGACAACGGCTTTTGGAGCTTTTATCTAACTCTGACATCGTAATGAGGAACCTAAGAAGGAGTGGGAAGGGTGTCAGGGAAAGAGCGTACAAATCCTTGGTCGGGTCGGTTGTAGAATATGCAACAAGTGTTTGGGATCCCCACAAACGGACCTTATTAAGAATTAACGTGCAATGAAATCCGAAAGTTTAAGTAAAATGCTAGCACATTTAAAGTGGGAACCACTACGTAGAATCGAGAAGGAAGACATTTAGATTAGCTGGGATGTACAAAACATGGATCAACGAAGAGGGCTGGGATGAACTGCCTTCCAGATTTAAACTTCCTAGTTATGTTGGTCGCGGCAAACAAAATTTAAAAATTAAGGACCACGAGCAGAAACTAGATATAGCGAAATACGCATTTCTTCATAGGGGAATGGAAAGCTATACCTGGAGAAATTCTCATGCCAATGCCAAAAATTTTAAAAGTGTTTAAAAATAAGATTAAATATATATTTAAGTAGTTTTTGCTGTATGACATCAAGGCTATCACCTCTCTTCTGCATTTATTTGATAATTTAAAAAAAATTTTCTTTTTTATTAAACATCTACGTGAATATATGGGTAATCTACCATGTTTGCTGTACCACTTAATAGTTATTAGACATTTTACTGTTAACCAAAGGTTTATTGCAGTATGTTACTTTAGTCTAAATTGTAAGCTGTAAGAGTAATATATTGCTTACGGGAGGATTTTTGGAGGGTCTCCTCTCTATGGGCGAATGCCAGGCAATTACTATCAATATTAATTTTTATGTTATACTATCCTCCATCGTTGCCACCAGGCCAGACATCCTAATTGCAACGTAATTACAAACAATCGAATATTCGAAAAGAAATGAATGATGTGTTTTCTTTCAATTATGCAATGGATTTTGATATAAATTTGTCCACATACATGGATTTTTCATCATACTGTTGTTTCCCGTTTCTATCAAAAACTAGTCGTTTAGTAAAGACAAAGTTATAATAAATTACGTCTTCTTCGTGTTAATTGATAAGCAGGAAGGTTCTCGCAAGAATATAATAAATTTTATTTTCTATCTTTTACAATTGCGGGTTTCAACTACAATTCCGGTCCTCCTAAGCCATAATTCGCTGGTCAGGAGGTGTACAAATATGCAAACAATCAGAGATAATACCACTAACAACACTAAGTATAACACAAATAAAGAAACAAAAAGATACAATTAGCAATTGCAGTGACTCAGTTCAACTATAACAAAAAAAACATACAAACATTGTTAATCTAGGAATATCTTTTTACATTTCTTTTTCAATTCACCTGTANGGAATGTATAAGAAAAAGTGCACTATGTCTCAAATTAAAAAGCGATATGGCTGTACTCACTAACATTAGCTTTTACTAGGTTACGCAGGATTTCACACACCCCTTCTTTGTAGGTGTTTTCCTGCCGTGAACATTTTTTTTCCTAAGGGATTACTTAGGTTTCTTCACACCCACTAATCCTTGCGTTTTCTTCTCCATTTCGAATAACAAATTCATTTATGTTTTTATTAAATTATGGAATTTCAAAAAAGGTGGCAATTTTTAGTATTATATAATGATATGCTCTAAACTACAAAAAAATGCCAAACAAGAACGGCATAAAACTGCGACTGATAATAATAACGATAATAATTATCTTTGTTTGGGAGACATTGAGACTAAAAGTCTCCTTTTCCACCCAACCCACCGTTATATAACATGCAGTTATTAATTTAAGAGAAAAGAAAATGAGAAGGAATGTTGGGAGCGATATTAGCGATAAAGTTCCTTTATATCGCTAAGGAATGACCAAAACTGTACCTTAAATACCATCCCATCTTTTCCCACCTTAAATTTACCACAATTTCTGTAATGCGTAAAATATAGCCCCGTGATACTAGTTCTTTCACGTTCTCTCTGTGCTCCAACCATCGCCGTAACCTCTTCAACCGTACTTATATGTCCGGCAATTACTAAGAAAAGATCTTAAGACGTTTCGCATTGACTCTCTGAATATCGGAGTGCTCCTTAAGAGATGTTTGGTTTAAAAGACCATACAGGAAGGAAGCAACTTACTGAGAAGGGAACGCAGTTGAGGGCTGCAGCAAACCAATCGTAGGATTGTCGATTACAGATGATTAGTCGTCCTTCGGAATTCGCTGGCAAAACTCCTTGACCAGTTTCCACTAAGTGTGAAATCATTTTTGAAGCGATTTTCTGCGTAAATAATACATAAATGCATGCTCAATTTTAATAGTTCTCGGAAGTAGAAGGTATGAAGGTGAAATTAAGAGTGCTTTTAACTTTTGGAAATGAAGATATTCTGTCATCAGCCCCAAGGTTGTTTGGATCCTAAACACCTCCAATATTAGCTACCGCAAGCTTTAGGGAGGGAATGAGGCGGACTAGGGGCGATGAGGAATGATGCAGTTTTTCTTTTGGTTCCCTATGAATGCTATTAGTGCAAAAATTCCACATGAGTGTAGTACAATCACCCTATGAAATATACTTCTCATGGAATTTAAAGAAAAGCAATGAGGTAGAACGCCATATGCATCGCTAGTATCTCAGTAAATCTCAAACTACATCTACGAGCAAGACTGAAAGGAATGCAAGGGAAATATACACTGTTTTATCTTATACCAAATAAGATTGAAAATCATTGCTTTCGTCAAGATAAGGGTGCAAGAGCAAGATATATTAATGATAACAGAAGAATAGAAATATTTCAAGGATGAAGAGTTTTTCTATACGCATAATGAATACGTCTTTTCGGAAACGTGGCTAGCGCGTGTCATTTATTTGTTTTCGAATGTACTAACTTAATACACCAACAGTTTTATTTCGCTCTTAAAACCATGTCAATAACTTCGTATGCTTTTACATGATGGGGACAATATTTGTTGATAAGAGGTCAAAACGTAAGACGTATCATGGAAGTGTTTCAAATGTTCAAAAGTGTTAATCAGATGAGGAATAGGATGTCAAATACGTTTAAAAATTTCTGTTTTACTTATATGAAGGCCGAAAAGTACTGTTTTTTAAATAGTACCCAACCCTATATTAAACCTAAAACATAATTTTTAATAAACGGCACTTTACTTACTTACGATCCGTAAGTTTACGAGCGTAAACGAGTATGAATTAGTTTCGTTAAAATATTACTTTCCGAAAATGACTCAGCTCGTCTTTTACAAATTCTTACGACCAATCATGTTTTAAGAATTGGCTTTGCTATGACACGGATTCGTGAAGTGCAGCCATACGGCTCGAAGGCAAAAAGATTTCCTTCATCCAGCCTACGATGACATCTTTTCACACAATTCCTTTTTATTTAAACCATCATGACATACGTCTGCATTTATGACAAACAGTTGCATTACCGACAAAGTTAAAGTCACGTGAAAGCAAGTTTACTATATAGCTTCTCACGTAAAGTACGTGTGGCATAAACATTCCGACTGGGTTATATTATGCGCAGAAAATACAGCATATTTTAATGCAACTTCTCACCCAATAAAGAAAGGAATACCTTTTACCCACAGTCTTCCAAGGAGAAAATACTTAAAATACTTATGGTAGCCACAAATGAAGCCTTTAGTAATCAAACGGCCTAGGAAATGCCGAGAGACCTCGAAAGTCCTCAGGATCCGTTTATGTAAAACAATGCAATTGCGGGAATGTAGGCTAGAGAATTGATGCTGCGATTTCCAAATAATTACAGTAGGAGTTAATTTTGAGGAGTGAGATTTGTGTCCTTCGTACTAAATGAAACGGCCTTCAAAATCGCCATGAAAATGGAATTTTGAAACTATGAGATGATCATAAAAATTTAATTACCTTAATTAAGCCTAAATTCGCCCATTGACGGTAGTTAACTGTGAAACAGTATCTTGACTGATAGATCTAAATTAATGCACCGTACACTATTTAAATACTACTGTATATCAGTATCCCTCCGCAATGCTTTGAGGAAAGTACGGTATGTGCATTGCGTTAAAGTTTAATTTTAAGGCACTTATTTTTCTTAATAAGTGCCTTACAATTTAAACATCAATCAGGGAATAAAGGAATGGAATATGTTGCCTGAAGAAGCACTTAAACCCTTACCAAAAACTGTAAAGGAATTCAGAAACAGGTGTAAAACATTAGCACTAATATAATATTTTTTTTTATTTAGACTAAACTTTGTTTTAACGTTTGGATAATTTGGATGGGAAATAACATATGTAAACTTGTGGTATTTGTATTTCGTCTGATTGTGAGTGTATTTTTGTATTGAGAGGAATGGGGATTTGTTACCACCGGACTAGTAATCCAACTGTAACATATGTGTGAAATAATAATAATAATACTTAATGGTGTGAGCTGCATTTACTACACCATCAGCTACAGCTACAGCTACTGGTACTTCGTGAAATGAGATGTAGGTATGCATCAGCAGAAACTTTCGGTACAATGTTGGGAAACGTTATCATTTTATCACTCATTTGGTCACGATTCATTACCTGCGGGGCGAAGGACTGAGAGAAAAAGTCGGAAACGAAAATATAAATTTCTATACCTCAAGAAAAACTTTAAAAAATTTAGTTGAAATTTTTAACATCAAGTGGTAGTAAATTAGAAGTGTAGTGGCGAAATTGTTTGGTGCTCTAATGACTGATAATTTTCCCAAAATCTTGGAGGTTACTCCTCGACGTGAGGCATGTTCTGTATCACATAAGCAAATTTAAAATGACTATAAATAATAATAGACATGTGTATATGAATTCTTTATGACTTCAAATTGTTCAAAATAAATAGACACACATTATTTTAACACCAGACTCTCCATTAAAGGGATGTAGTTTAATTTTCAGTTCAAGGATTTAAAAAACATTCAGGAATAACCCTAAGGAATAACAGGAGCAAAAAATGGTGAAATGAGCGGGGCTTGAACCCAGGTACTTATGATCGATATAAGAGGATGAAAGTCAATTAAATAATTAAGTTTGTCCGTGTTTTACATCAGGCAGTTGTTGTCAAAGTAGATTGAAAACGGTGTTTTTCTAAGTAATTTTAGAGATATCTATCATCATTTTTATGTCAAACTTATCAAAAGACATGCACCAAAGAAATTCACAATTATTTTATTATTCTGCTCGTTATTTCATGTATGATTGGGAAAAAATATAAATATTGTATTTTTATTTTTCATTTATATTTTGTGAAAAGAGAAAAACGTATGCATCAAATGCATATATAGATGTTATTTAAAAATAAAAAAAGGTTTTGCCTCAGTGTTGCAGCTAGTGATGGTGGATGATGGTGTGAGAGCCACTGAGAAATAAAATGATGATAGTTAATGTATTTCCTATAGGTCACTGCCATTGAGCACCATAAAAAGAGTTACTCATAGGTTCAATCTGCTACACTAACGTCAATATTTTTCGCCCATAAATAAAGAAGAGTAATTATTGTTATTATTATATTTTTCTTTTGGTAGCATCCTGTTACAGTGAAGAACTGTCTACCACGATTTACCAACAGCTCCTCTGAACGACCTCGTTTTGTCTCTTTTAAAGTTAATTACTTTTATTATTTTTTTTTCAATATTTTTAATTAATTTTGAACTCGCCGTAGTAAATACTAAAATCCAGTTCATGCGAAAAAAAATTAAAGATATACCACGGAAGAGTATTAACTCCTTTTTCAAATGAACGATTTTAATAATCTTATGTCGCGAAGTATTTGCGACGGCGTATTAACGAAGTCGGTCAAACGAGATGTCGATCACCTGAGATGTAGATCACCTGAGATGTCGATCACCTGAGATGTCGATCAACTGAGATGTCGATCACCTGAGATGTCGATCAACTGACAATAAGATGTCGTACTAGCCTCTTACTCTCCTCGTAGCTCTTAATAGATTTGAGATTTGGTTTGAGAATTTGAGATTCAAACTTGCCTCCGGGCTATATACTGTCGAAACGGCTGCGTTTTTCTCAATCGAACAAAATTTAATTTTTGATGGAGAATTTTTCTGGCGTGCCATTGCGTCAGAAAAATTAATCCTTCGCAAAATTTTCGCACTTTCCTACATATTTCTGAAAACTTTTACCAAAGTAATGACATGATTTAAAGGTTCAAGTATCAGATTTCGGGTGGGAAAATTGGCGGCTTGCGGGATTTAAATGTAAATCTAAATAAATCATACATAATATTTCGTACGTTTACATAGACATTTTTTTTTTGGCGCCGATGAATCGTTCCATAAACTTTTATTTGCTAATTGCGTATTTAACGGTTTCTTTTTTTAACGGATCGAATATATGTATCTTGCCGGAACGATTTCCCACGTAAATCTGAATATAGTTGCCGATAATGAATCTTGCTCCACGGATGGCCAAGTGGGTAACGCGTTAACCTTCAATAAAGGCGGTCCCCGGTTCGATTCCCGTGGGGGCCCACATGGGCAACATGACCTCAGCCGTCGAAGCACCTTCATAAAAAGTACCGAGTATCCATTTTCACCACGATTTGCATCCAATGAGTTGTCTTCCTTTGTTTACTAACTCATTAATTTATACCTCTCGAACGACGGACAAGCTGTAAACAAGCGCCTTTTATCTTTAATGGCGGAAGTGCACTGAATCAAGCGGGACATTATCAAATGTGGGACACGCGCATTGTTGCGCGGCCGAAAGGAGAAATCCAGTTTCGCAATGAAATTCACAGATGGCGCACCATTCACGTAAGCTTCCGTGAAAGAGAGAATAAGGCGATGTGCTCGACGGGTCGACGACCTTTCCGACGACGACTTCTTGCAGATCAGTATCTAAACATGGAAGAGGTTTTCCCTTCGACAGAAGTGGAGAAAAAGGCCCTCGACACTGAAGATAACCAAAGACTGAGAACTCCGTCTTTATGAAGTCCCAAGGCTACCTCGCCGGCCTTGAAAAAATCTCAACCACTTCCCCAACTGGGAAGTCAAGTTCGAGGGCAAGCCAGCAGAAGCTGATTTCAATAAACCAGGAACCAGATAAGTAGTTCTTTACTGATGAATTATTTCAATTCCCTGGTGAAAGTATATACTCTGGTTGTGCAGCTGTCAAAATGTGGTCGACTTTCCCCATGCGACTATTCAATCAATTCCGATCGGCCCTAATTCTTTCCCAATAGTTCCTCACCAATTTCAACGCCAGAACTCGATGAATGAAAAAGATAAAAACTCTTTCGTAGAACTCATCCAAAAATAATTAAAATCTATGCCAAATTGCGATGAAACAATCAAATAAATCAATTTTTATAATTTGCAAACCTAAAAAAAGAAACATTCAAGTACTTGCGGCCTGCGAAGCCTGAGCCCCGCAAAGGCCTTACAAGAGCAATTGATGCTCACTGGAGATATGAGTTTGAACAACTCAGTTTTCGATTGTCACGTGTTTATTCCTTCAAAGAGTTGGTATGTTTACGCGATCACTAAATTTACTTAATGACTGTATATTCATTGCTATTATTCGCTTGTTACTNATTCAGACTTTTACTGGTGCGGTTACTTGGTTCTCTCTTCTGCTAAAACTCTCCATTTTTTCGCTGATAAATAAACGGAAACGTCGGTTTATTGGAATGGAAAGATCGCAACGCTTACGTAGACGAAACGCTCATGTCACGAAAGGTCACACACTCAGAGTGCGGGAATGAAAGATACCCAACGAAATACCGAGGAAGAATGAAGACGGAAGAGGAAAGGGAGGTAATTCATAAATATTCAGCGAATATATAAAGAATTATCAGTACAGCAATTCTCAAACATTCACTGCAAACTTAACTTGAAGTTCGCGGAAGAGTTAACCTTACGCTTTGAATATGAAGTAAGAAATTATTAATTTTTATATATGGAAGGGAATATGAATTGGAAATTTAAAATATCATGTGATCGATGCGAATTACAAATCAAAAAATTCTGCAAATATATCCCACAAAATTCAGCGTATACTTAATGAAAAGTCACAAGCATATAAATATTTCGGTAATTACGGAAAACCTAGTGATTTATTACTGTAGAGTGGTAGAGGAGCTCTTGTGTACGGAGTATAGTCCAAATTATAAAAATTTAATTAACCTCTGGAGATCAAAAACATTTCTGTCAGTTTCAGGGCAGTTTCTGCATATGCCTAACTTGAGAATGGTCGCTAGTAAACAGAAAATTTAATTAGTTAAAAAATCCTCCCTCTTTAAAAAGGGAGGATTTTTACAAAATTATGCTGTTATATTGGGAATAACGCAGTGAAGACTTAGCAATAATTGCATATAGCCTGATAGAAAGAGTGATCAATATTCAAGGAATAAATTACGTGAATCTGGGTAAATAGTACGTATAGACAAAACCAGAATGAGGAAAATATATCACTAAAGAGTGAGTGGTCCAACAATAATAATAATAACTCTTTATTAGGCGAGGTTAGGCCTATTGGCCTCTTTTCCACCTAACCTCAAATGTCACTACATAATTGAAATTTAATTGAAGATACTTAACAAGGGAGAGAATGTGGAAAATAGGCTGGTTGAAGTGTATGAAGTTCTAAGGAATAGAGCATGCACGATGTTTTATGAATAGCAGGTAATGGTTGGGAATCCAAGGACAGATAATAGTGGAGTAATGGTGATTATCGTGACCAAAATACGTTCTGAACTTGTGGGCGCTCTAAGAAAGTCGTGGGAGTGTTTTGCGTGTTAGATTTGAAAATTGATTAACTTCAATGATACAGCTGAGTAATCCTCATTCCTGAATCTCAATCTTGATCAATAATGACTCACTATACATCCATTGTACATATGCCATTAGGGATAAGTACGGATATGATTCATAACGATTTGGTGATTTGGTAAACTACTCACCCCGTCTGCGTCTTCACGATCTCTTGACACATATCGAAGATGAAATCAACGGAGAATTATCTTGTTGAAGAGTGAAACTTAAGTGAATGAAAGCAGAAATAGCATCCCTGTAAGGCACGATTTCTACCGAGATATTTCCAAATACATTCAACTTGGAAACAGGTCATACACATTAAGGTTTCCTTCCTTTGTGCGGGATTGACCTCTTGCCTTGCTGAGGATAAGTTCATCATCTCAAAAGCAGTTCATCGTGTCATTCGGGACAATGCTATAATTTCTTCCACTTCAAAGCATTCACGAAACTATTAAGCGAAGAGTTCTCAAGGCGCAAGGAGCAACTTCACCTTAAACTTATAACCCAATAACTCCATACCGTATACTGTGGATGGTCAACCTAGGGCATATCCGCAAAAAGTGACGCATTACATGGTTTTAAGTGGCGCCTTGAACCCATTGAAAATTTAGTAGTTATTATTAACATACGTATAACAGTTATTACTCAATTACTTATCCTTTACATATATTATATACAAGTGGCAGAGACATATTAGCATACTTTGTACACAAAACATCGTTTAGATGTAAGGAGAGACTCATGTCTCAATCTCGCTCTAATAATGACACTTTGTTATTGTTATTATCATCATTATAGTGATGATCGGACGATACCAAAATAATTACCGATTCCGATACTATTTCCGATTTCTCAAATTGATTGAATGTTGATGAAATAAATAATTAATGAAAAAAGTATATGTATTGGTACCTAATAATAATAATAATAAAAGNCTAGAGCTGCAGTAATTTGTAATTTCATTTCTGATATGTGTAATTCTATTTTGGTGATATCCGTCTTGTCGACAGACTGTTAGTTTGACAGGGCGTTAATGTTGTATTTGTCTATGAAAAAAATAATTATTATCATAGATATAGAGTTATAGAAGACGGAATGGATCGATGCTTCACCTCGTGTCAACGAATATTTCGCATTTACCGGTTTCTATCGTACGAGAAACCCTATGGATGAAGATTTTTCTTTAAGTGATACAGAGTCTTCGGAAGAATACTTGAAAAGATTCACGAGGAATCCATGCTGCACTAAATAAGTCAGAAATGACCAAAACATATTATAAATAATTATAAGTAAATTATTTCGTCAGTTTAGGAGCGATTTCTTCATTTCACTGTTACAATCTGAATATGTTATAAATAGAATTCATAAATAGTTAAGAATATAAAAATAGATTCAGATAAATTCTAGAAAATGCATTTATTACAAATTGTTAATATAGTTTAAGGCGTATTATAGTCGTTTGTGCAACGCACCTCAAAAGTGAACTATACTACGGATGGTTGCCCACCCTTTCCATATGCCCTTCTAATCGCCAAGAAATAAAGGTCTTCAGTCCGATGTTACTTTGCGCTAATTAAGGCTCACCTTAAATATGCATCTGGTTTGTGGGACCCTGTGGATTGTGTTTGTAAATCAGCATAGGTACGTGCAATGAAAGGTTACTCGTTTTGCAAAGAATTGTTGTGAAAAATCAGAGAGCGTTATCACTTACTTTAGGAGTCCTGATGAGAATTTTTGGATGCTGGAACATTTGAAAAAAATGCTTCATTTACTTTTTGAATTCGAAGAATATACATCTTAGGAGATGTAGCCGATGTTATACGTTCTCCATATCCGTTTTCTGTTCCATATAGAACGCTCTGATACTGCGAGAAAAATAGTTGCAATAATTGATTCAAGAATTAAATTTTCCGCGAACGATACGCCAAATCAATCGATAAGGGTAGTAGATAGATATATGGACCATTTATTGGCGAGGTTATGCCCATGTGGGCATCTCTTCCACTTAAACTCAAATGTCATTTTGATATGTACAAAATTATATACTAAAAGAAAGAGTGCAGTGTGGGAAAAAAATCTTTGCTACTGAAGGTTGACAGAGAAAACACCCACGTTGTGGAGAAACACGCACAGAGAAGGGGGTGAAAAAACTCGCGCAAACACAGTAAATGCACATTAACACGATAGATCATACAATAAATTTGAGGAAATCGAAAATGAGAGAAAAATGAAAATCGAATCATAAGTTATAGTACAGTACTGTAAGCTTAAAAGTTACAGTTACAAAATGAAATTACATATCCGAAGATAACATTAATTCGCTAATTGAAAGAACATGATCAATTCTAAAAAAATTAGATTTATAGCTAATGGTTACTATTTCAGCCAGAGGCACCCGCTGAATGGGCAATATTCATACCGGATCTTCAGGTAATCATTGAAATCAATGAAAGCCTGAAAATAGATTCATGGGGAATGCATCCCCTGCCACACGCCAAAAAGTTACTAGCAGGGTATATATGTAGATGTAGCACACAATTTACCCTAATAATAAGAGGACAACCGTAATGAACCACCTCGATTTAGATAACTTTAGATAAAACCGAAAATTTCTCATTTTATAGATCATATCTGTCATCAGCTATTCCAAGAGTTATAATTACCTTCAGTCATATAATTCTCGAGAGGATTAAGGGAGCGACCACGTTTTTGCAATAAAATTCCGATTCGACTAGTAGACCTTGGCGAGATAGGATATTCCGTGCCCTTGAGACGGAATCGCGAATTTTATTTGGCCGAATTCAAGGAAGGATTCCAAAGAAGATTCCAGAACTCGAATACCGGAATTAGGAAAGTAAGGACATTTGGTGATTTGAAACGGAATAAAATTCGTTTAAAACGAGTTGGATTGATTTTGTGGTTTAAATACGTGGTTTTTCAGTAAAAGTGTCACATATGGGTTAGCTTCCGTTTCTTCTCTTCTTACGCATCTATCGTCAAAATTTCGATGTTAAAAAATCTGTAATAGCCATGTTTACGTTTCAATATCTTACGATTCAACTCATCTTACCCATCTGTTTTTATATTTTTTGCTCTAAGTGACTGATTTGAGCCACCTTTTTCTTTTAAAAACTCAATTATGGGCTAAGACGTTCAATTTCACCTTCCAATAAAGACGTTCCATTATTATTACTATTGTATTCTAGGTATTAAAAGGTATTTATTCTGTTCTCTTGTGTTATCGATGTCATTTTGTCTTCACTATAATTTTTCGATTATTTTGGTCTTATTTTTCTTATGGTACCTTCAGCGCTTTTTTTTCTGGTTAATAGAGCCTAGAGCTGCAGTAATTTGTAATTTCATTTCTGATATGTGTAATTCTATTTTGGTGATATCCGTCTTGTCGACAGACTGTTAGTTTGACAGGGCGTTAATGTTGTATTTGTCTATGAAAAAAATAATTATTATCATAGATATAGAGTTATAGAAGACGGAATGGATCGATGCTTCACCTCGTGTCAACGAATATTTCGCATTTACCGGTTTCTATCGTACGAGAAACCCTATGGATGAAGATTTTTCTTTAAGTGATACAGAGTCTTCGGAAGAATACTTGAAAAGATTCACGAGGAATCCATGCTGCACTAAATAAGTCAGAAATGACCAAAACATATTATAAATAATTATAAGTAAATTATTTCGTCAGTTTAGGAGCGATTTCTTCATTTCACTGTTACAGACTCAGATTGAAATTGTATTTCGGCAGACGAACGTGATTTCACTTTGATGGGATGCATTAGAAAAAAGAAGAAAAATAAATCGACTTGGTTGCTTTTACAGTATTATTTCAGGTAATGATGGGTGGGAAGCTTCTAAATTCAACCGAGAAATCAAAATATTCCGGAAAAGGTAGTCGTGAATTTAAAATTAAGCCTCGGAGGCAAAGAAAGGATATAGCAAAGTTCGGAAATTCGTCCATCCATTGTGTGTACGTCATGTATCTCTTGAATATTGTGTAAATATATTGTATGTACAGAGGTAAAACTGCCACCAGGCTTACAGCCATCCCGCAGTTCGTAAATAATAATAATAATTGAAAAATGTATGAGCTGAATACTCATTGGCTCTCCGAATTAATTCGATTACGGCCGTAAACTCTTTATAAGGGTTATATAAATCAAACTCGCTAAATGATAATTCTATTAGATGCCCAGCCGGATTAATTACTACGATATAATCTGATCTCTAAGATGTGATCCTTGGAGCATTAAGTAACGTCACTCTCACTTGCGTCCTTCACAGCAGCAACAGTACATAAGCGTTCAGCTGTGCTACCTCGTTTCATAATATCTGCATAAGTGGGACAGGTGAGGTTATCGAGGAATGAGTTTCAATAACCAAATGAAACAAAACCTCAAGTCTTGAAATGGATGCTTTGTTTCCATAAAACCACAACCTTACGAGGAGTAATCGGAGAAAAATATCTACTCTGGGTAAATATACCTTTAACCGTATAAGTTCGTTGGATTAAAGATTAAATCGTGCACGATGACAGCGGATGTTTCCTGGTTTCGAATATCATTTAAACGTAAGAATAGCTTTCTAATAAGCCTGAACAAGGAAAACCTAACAGCTCATGCGATGGTATTATTTTTAAATTTTCAACTGCATTAACGTGGAGTGGAGAACTAGATTTTCAAGTTTCAACTTTGCGATAAATTTCTTTGCTTAATTTCGTAAATAATAGTTCCGTTTAACCCAGGAATGTTAAATGATGACTTCTCAATTATGGAACTTGTTATGATGTAAATAGGTCGATAGTACGCAGAAAATGCAAGAAAAAGACAGATATATTCCAAAACAAGAAAAAGTGGAAAATTAACCTTAAAATAAAAATAGGATTTTACGACGAGAATTGCGATATTGAAAAAGGAAATCGATCACCATACCAACGTATAGTACCAGGCGACAGAAAAAGATCGACAAAGTTTAATCGTCGAAGAGAAATAACAGATTTGCTTTATATCACTCAAATTTGCTTTTATGCTCTTTTGGTTCATTAAAAAGATTAAAAACGCTTCAAAAAATCATTAAGTAACTAAGATTGCCTATCATCGGTCTCTGATATTATCCATTTTTTACACATTTAACTCCAAGACTCATTTATTTGTTACTAATCACGTCCATAATCCTCTCGTAATTTATTGCTAATTGTAAGTAGCAGAATTCACTTAGCACGGAAAATAATTATGTATCGTAAGAAATACGAGGCAGTTCTTTTTAAATTAAGGATAGTTAATACGATAAAATATGCCCACATAAAAACTTTTAATCCTTATTAGTAATACATTAATTCAATTACCAATACACTCAATAAGTGAAACATGCATTGCAATGTATTGATGATATTTAAGTTCAAATCCATTCCAGCCTAAATAGCATTTATTCAGAGAGATTATTGTGAAGGAAGCTGGAAATGCTTAGTTAAATTGATTGATGACCTGACAACCCAAATTCAGAAGGCAGTGGTATCATAAAAGAAATTTGCGCTAGCGTATTGGACATTAAAGTTTAAAAATTAAAGATGAAAATAGCTAGAGGGATTTGATTTAATATATCTTATGTAAGATCAGGAATTAAGACGTTACTTAGCACAAATTTTGGAAATTGAACAAGGAATCCGACAACGATATCGATGTTAACGAGTTCTATAATAGAGAAATACGGTATTTTTGACAATATATCTTAGGTTAACTTGTGAGATCGACGTTTTTCAAATTTTCAGAAATTTCAATAACTTGAATTTTGTATACCTCGAAGCTAATTCAACCCAAAATTCCAAAACTTCAAAATATTTACGGCGACTTATCTCCTCATCACCAGTTTTTCCTATTAATTGAATTTTCATAGCGGGAAATTACAAAGTTATTAGTTAGCAATAATTTCTACAAATAAAACATCATCGCCTATTAATTATCTTTTGCTAAATGTTTGTTTCCCACAGATCTCACAAAATGTGTGTACTGAGCAATACACTGAAGTACCCTATGACCCTGAAACCCCAATGCTCTGAAATACTTACATGACAATTAATTACATTTTCCAATTCGTTCCTTGTTGGAATAAGTCATCTAATACATTAATGGCGTGGAACTGTAAAGATTGCTGGGATGAACTACGAGCAAGATTTCATACTCCAAATTACATTGGGCGCGGCGATCACAGACTAAAAATAAAAGAACGTGAACAGAAAACAGATTTAGCTAAATACTCTTTCATAAATAGAGGTGTAAGAGAATGGAACGCTATTCCTGGAGAAGTTCTCATTCCAATGCCGAAAAATACTAAAGCTTTCAAAAAGAAAATTAAAGTCTATAGTACCTAAATCGTTTGTATGTATAATAGCAATTTTTTTACTTATAGTACCGACGTATATGTTTATTTGTTTATTTTTATACTCTCTGTATAATATATTTCGTTGAGTTTCATTGTATTTCATCTTAATTTTTTTGCCCATTATATCCATGTAAAAGTTTATGTCTATATTATTGTTCGATATGTATGTATGTGCTCTTTAGTTTTATTGTATTGGAATTCTGAGCTGTAGTGCGACATTTATTGTCTGTTATTTATGTATACTTATTGTATTTAAACTGTCCACGGGAGGTTTTTGGAGGGGTTTTCCTCCCGTCTTTGGGCGAATGCCGGGCAGATGTCACTATTATTTTATCCCCCTTGGCCATTGCCACCTGGTCCATTGACCAACTTGCAGTGATTATTAAATAAATAAATAAATTGGTGGGTGAGTTCAGCAGTTCATTTGGCTTTCAAGCTAATGGAAAATTAAAAGTGCCGATTTTTACAAAACACTGCCGAATTTGTTCACAGATTTTATGAATTCAATATTCAATGAACGAAAATCATTGCTTGAAATACAAATTTTGATGGCACTCGATTGATTGATTATTTCTACAACTGAAACAAGAATAGATTACTTCCATTTTAATAAGTATTTTCAAACACAAACAGCCATTTCTTAAATCCGACTAACCGGGACTTGAACCCAGGATTTTGGTGTTAGAATGATAACCACTAACCACGCTAACCACTCCGATACCGCGGCCGGAGGTTTACTTATTTTGGCAAGAGATTCAAGATCACTCGACCATTATTTCCAACAATAAAATAATTCTAATTTGCAAAGGAAAATAAGGCTGAAAACGTTAAAAATTAAACTTTCATTCACTCTCTGCAGTTCCCTTTCAAAGTCAGTTTGAGTTGTGCTCGGGATAACTACAACAAAAACATTGAAGCCGGTTGATGCTATCCTAGCACCTTTCATGACCCAATGAATATCTTATCACCCTCATGATGAGAAAATAATTTAATTTACTTTCAATTAATTCTGAAATCATTCTCGTAGACCTTTGGGAATACCATTTGCCAAACCTCTGATGCTTAGCGACCACATCATTTTCACTTAACGGTTTTACCATCTGATCTATGATGTCCTGAAAACGCAACTCACTTGGTTTAGATTGCACACACGCTTAGTCTATTAGAGACGAAAAAGAAACCGACAGGAAACATTCTCGGGTAGCCAACAGGGTCAGTTCTAGGCAGAATGTTGAACTTTCGAATGTTAATTCAGCAGCCATCTTAAGGACTATCAAAAAAATTTAACCCAATTCTCTTTCATATACATAGATGAGTTAGAAAAAATTCACTCTTTTCAATATGTACTAATTTATGTTTGAATCCCTTTACACGTTGATAAGATTCAATTAATTTCCTTGCAAGCCATACTTAATACATTCACAAGCAGTGTGAAAGGTGTAAGTTTATTCCATATTCATGAAAGGGATCACATCCGTTATGAATTAATTTATCTTTCGTAACAACATCGCATATTCACAATAAAATGTTTTCCAGCATTTATCTGCCGTGTAATCTTTGCTTGTCTTAATTAAAAAAAGATATAAGGATAATATCTGGCAGTAAATCATGGAAAACTTGTAAACCCTTCTTTCCAAGTCTCAGTTTCATGACAATCTATTGCTTTCAAGTATATGTAAATCTAATGTAAGTAAAAAAACATATATATCGGTTTTTAGATCAAATGTGCATAGTTTCAATACTAGGAACAATAATAACCTAGACATACCCCAATGCAGACTTTCCAAATCTTCCATGTGAAGAGCCTCCAGCTGTTTAAGCTAGCAATAAACATTCGCAATCTCAATGTGAAAAAAAAATTAGTCTATTTTTTCACTAATAAATCACTGTATTCTTTGAACGAATTTAATGACTGTATTTCTGATATTTAATCCTGTGCATTGTAATTTTGTATGTATATTGTATCCTCTGACGATGTCTCACGCCTTGAATGTATGGTTCTCTGTCAAATAAAACATCTTCATCATCATCATCATCATTATCATCATCTTTGGGGCAAAAGGATTGCGAATTTTTATTTCTGTTTCTCCTTAATGGCTTTCATGATTAGCGGTGATTACCAAAGTCATTCCTCTTCTGTTTCATCTTCAATGACGCTCGTATTGTAAGAATAGAGCCCAAAATCTGCTTAATCAATGAAGGATGAAAAGTAAGTGACGATATTCTTACTTTTGTTCAGAAGAAATGTCACTTTACATAATTTACTGCCCTGTTTACCTCTCTTGTCTTTAAAGTTTTCGTGCCATTTCTCTTGGACGGTCATCCTTTTGTTCTCCACTCTCCTTCTGCTAAAACTTTGTTTTGACTAGGTAAAGAAGAAATTTTATTGACAGTTGACAGTATAAACATGACAATATTAAAACAAGTCTCAATACGGTCCCCCTGAGCCAAATTGGCTCATCAGAAGGTGCCTGGGTTTACACACATTACATTATCATGAAATACATTTGAAATATCCCCAATATAAAATTCAATCAAATGCACTAACTTTAAAATTGCACTAAATTTAAAATCGTACTGATTGTAAAATTGCACTAGATGTCAACTTGCACTAATTGAACATTTTCACTACTTGTGAAATTGCACAAATTGATAAATGCACAGATTGAAGTATTACACTAATTAGAATTGCACTAAATTAAAAGTATCGTAATTTAAATATAACATAAATTTTGGTTGCTACTCGTAAATTATATATAACATAATTTTCTACATAGATACAAAACAGGAGGAACATAGTTACATAATAGGAGAAAGACGTATGGTATAAAATATTACATATAGGCTGAATGCAAACACGTAGTACTATGACAAGAAGTTATTTACACAGAGAAACTGTGCATAACCATCTATTTCTAATGAAATTAACATAAATAATAACTTAAGGAAAGCGCGAATCTATGCGTTACGTGACCTATAACACATTTCGCTGAAGCATGGCCATGTTTCACGACTACCGGTCGTTGTCCTTCCTTATCTTCCGGCTAAAGGTTCATATTATAGTGTTCTCAGAATCGTGCAAATTATAAGATACTTAGAAGGGATTAGGAATCAGTTGGCGAACTATCCTGTAAGAATTTTATCATACTTCACAATTTACATTTAATTACAGGTGGAAATATAAGATCTGCCCCCTTAGGAACATTCGAAGGCTTTTCCAAGAAATCTACGGATCTAGCTTTCCATCTAAACCACTACGTGTTTATTAATCCTGAAAATAGATAAATGAACAAGAATCAGGTTTTCAAGGCGAACAACAACTTTAACACAGGCTCACGTATACCTTGGTGGATAAAATGTTTCTCGTTTGACTTTTGTGTAAACATAAAAGAGAAAAATGTATCTTTAGTTTATTCGAGTATCAAGTTCAATGTTGTGATTACATGACATCTGCTGAAGTATGAGTGATGCTACATAACGCTATTCATTTAGCTCATTCTTAATTTAATGCCATGAAAAGAGTCATCTAAAGGGTAGCTAAGCTGAATTTATTAGGGCACATTATCTGACTCTTCATCTCTAGTCAACTAACTCCCTTTCCAAAACTTTCTATAGCTAATGTTGGACCGTTATAGCCTCAAACTAACCTTTGGCTGAGTACTTCACAGAGTCACTGCAGTCTTTACCTTCAGCCAGTAACGGATTTCTACTGGTATCAGATAATAATATATTTTAAGATTAAAATATTTAGGAGTGATATTCTGTGAAAATTAATTCACCTAGTTTTACTAATCACATAAATATTATTATAAAAGCTCCTTGCAAACCTAAGATTAAATACAGTTCACATCACGTATCCTAGCTGTGAGATGGTCGTAATCTTTGTTTAAGCCACAGTTTAGTGAAGGCTATTCCAAAAAAGTTCATGTCGACCCAATATCCTTCAGTCAATCCTGATTTGGTGCAATTTACGTAACTTCGCCTGATTGAATTCCTTCGTTTACTTATTCAAACATTTAATAGAATGGCAATATAATATCGAAAATTGAAGAAATCAAATATTCTTTTAAACTAAATCACGTTTTGAATGGAACTTGTTTTCTGGATTCAAAATGAAACTGCTAGGGTAACGCTGATACTTTTTTAAGGCAATCTAAAAACAAATAAGATACGCATCACATTTCATGGGTTATTGTGATAATAGCATGCGCATATTTTATTGTGATGATAAAATTAAATCTTTAATTTATATATAATAGGGAAAGGGCTCCTTCCTGAGCTGAATGGCTTAGTGGTTTATTTGATTGTCACCAAACCAATACTATCGGCACCTATTATTTTTCAATAACTTTTTCTGGATTAGTTTCAATATATTCCTTATAATATAATACATGCTACCGGTAGAGATGAGGACCCAAATGAGGTTTTTTGTTATTTTTTTATTAAAACGATTGAAACAAGAATCTTATAATTCTTCCTTAATGATCATTGCTTAACACTGTAAATTTAGAGCCCGTTCTAATGTAATCTCCGCTTTAAGACGAAGAAAAAGAAAGAGAGCCTAGAATCGGCAACTGATTTTACGGTCGAATGCAGCAAATCTGAATTATTTTTAAGAAAATTGATTTGCAAGATTTTCACAGACATCTCTTGGTTAGGGTAGCCCATAGAAACATATTCTCGATGGATTCGAAGTATGTTGTGATATAAATCCATAGCAGAGTTTCCTTTTCCTGTTTGATTTAGAAACGTATGGAAGAGTCATACTAATACATATGAATAAATCAGTAAACTACAGTTATTTAGTCTAGACTTTCAAATTAGATTGTATAGTACCGAACATAATAATACCGCATTGCATAACATGAAATTTAGTATCAATATAGAGTAGTAACACATGTAATACATTACATAACAGTGCTAGGATAAACGAAGTATAGGGTTTTCTAGGTATTCCCAATAAAGTCGTTTGTATCGATAAACCAAAAATATATTTTTTAAACAAACCAAAATATTTTTTATGATAAACCAAAAAATATAAGGCATAATATTACATCAAATGTATCAATTTATTCAAAAAACCGAAATATAGATGTGATGTAAATGAAGTGGAAGTATATTGTAATTCAGTTACCTTTCTGCATCCACACTAGAATTTGAGGATTTAACGTAACAGGGTTTCTGGTTTACTTCAATCACAATACTAGCTGAATATAAATTTTGCTTTCAATTCGAATCTGAATGCTCTTCAGGTGCTTCACAAGTTACTCAATATCACGAGCAAAAAGCTGTCAATGACACCACTTAAGTGATGATTAAGCTCAATGTTACACTATGGGCCTGTAAAATAAGAACTCCCTCCTCCCATTCAGCTTATTTACGGTTCCAGGATTTTTTTCTTCAGTCCAGTCTTACTAATGAAACATACCGGATGTACCGGTTAAGAAATTTTCCAAGTAAAAGATGATCGACCTCGGTTCGTGCTAAGCGGATGCCTTTTCATTAAAATAACTTATTTTTCGAAAGGATCTCGGACGTCATCAGGGATTAGCATCTTTTTGGACCCGTTGTGCTCGAGGGTGTGGCTCCAGTTGAAGGATTTCAATAAAATGAAAAAAGGGAAGTATGAATGTTAAAAAAATGTAAAGTAAGAACCCAAAATTATGGGAGGGGCAGCATATTTGTAATTAATGTTATCTTACAAAAAACAGCTTTGGTTGTAAAGCGCTGACCTTAAGAATATCTTAAGAGAATTACTCTTCTATAGAAGGCAAAGCACTCCATCGTTTCTCCGGCTACCAAAGCGATTGATTGTCTTCTTGTTTAATTACTTCGTAATTAAAAGTCATAAATTATAAATGCTTTCAGACCTATCATGATATTCTTGGAGTCAGGGTGACCACAAGTAAACCTACTCCATTTATTTTTACCAAATTATTATTATACACAAACGTAATTGCTGCCATGCTAAATCCATTCCAAATAATCATTATGGTCATTTACAGACTTCCAATTCCGTGATAATATTTGCACGCTATCCAAGTAAGAGCACTTTGGAGAAAAAAGTCTAAACTAACGAATCTTTTATATCGGATGTAATTTAGGAATCTTTTCTGGTACATTTCACATCTTTTTAGCCTTATCGCATAAAGTTGCAGCATATCATGTAACGAGAAAGAGAAAAATCGAAAATACGAATACAATAGTACTCTGCAAGAACATATTTTTATAACAAAAAATTTAACAAAAAATAAAATTATTACACTTCATACATATAATTGGCAAATATTTCTAAAAAGCTTAAAAAAGGCTTCGATTTAATCTAGGCCTTAGTTTTCTGTACCATAACTTTATTTGTATACTGCTATGTGTTACGGTACCTTTAATGAAGGTTTTAATTAACTTACATCGCTTCTCTTAGTTATATTACAAGTTACCCAACGCAGTCTAAGGTATTTCCGACGAAAAATGTAGAATAATCATAAGAAACATGCAATGACAGATTGGAATATGTCTCCATTGGAAAAATTTATTATCATGAATTAAATTTTAAAATATTTAAAGAATTATTATGTGGGTTGTACTTCGTTACCAATAAACGTATGTCTGAGGCTTTTCAATGTACGAAAAATATCCCAAAAACAGGAATTTGAGTCGAAATCCGATAGTGTAGGCATTGGCCTCTCAATGTGGATTTCCAAAAGCCACGATTTTCAAGAGCAAAATCGTATCTTCAAGAGCAAAGCGCAACTTTATTGTAATGTTTCAGTATTAATAAGGGTACGTAGTTTATGAGCCCAAAAATTTGCATTATTAAAAATTAAATTGCTCACAATAAAAATTAGCTCATAAAAATTTCAAAATGTACTCTCATTTTATACATACAGTAGAGACTATCAGAGTTAACCAAGAAAATTTTGTCCTCTTCGAGTTTTAAGCGAATACGTAATCGCCCGTTCATAATACCATATATTGACGAAAGGAGTAATCTTCATTTGTATTACAGTACCGGAAAAAAGTAATCTTTCATTTACTTCTGCTTTTGTATTGCTTATGAGACTGATTGCCTACGATGCCTCATTCCCTCTCCAAGCCAATTTTGAATGGCATGAAACTGTACCTGGTGGAATAAGTACCGGCTAACAGGCTGAATACTTAACGCGCAGATGAATTTTTGTAACCATCTATAGGAGATGATGTCACTTGTATAATGTATAATTATAGCTCAGATATTGCGACGGAAAGGATCCTTTTAAGAACCTCTTTATTTCGTATTGGTCTTTTAAGAGCAGCATTTTCCTCTTACTACATCAACTAGATGTTACACTTCACCTTGATATTTATCTCCGACACTTCCATCTTCCTCCTCAGCTTCAAACACCACTTTGCATAAAGCAAAGCGTTGGAAGTATTTTCGATATGTGACTAATGCTAGAATTTTGTGGAAATTTCCACGGAAAGTAGTTTCGCAATCTAGACGGCACGAAAGATGCGAATTACGACAAAGTTACCACCTTAAAAGCTTGCCGTTTACATAATAAGTGCTCGAATGAAGCAACTTTCGCGCAAAGGATAAGGCAAATATTTATTTTGAAGTTTGAGATGCAATAAGTAGACGTCTAATAAATCAGCGCAACGATGCTCTCCTGCACTTTCGTATGGTTCTCCAGAATCACGATGGAACTGAAGCTGATATCCAGCTATGCTCACCACTACTCACTCCCAAACTTCCAAAATTATTCCGAATGCTTCTCATTTAATACTTATTACATAGACGCATTCTGTAGATGGATATCCGCCAACAATTCATCTAGAAGGCATGTTCGTAACTAAACCCACAATTAGCAACTAAAAGCCCCGAAGATGGAATGAGTCTTACAAGAAAAGGTTGGGAGTGAGGAATTTCCCCTCTGTTTCCTACATTGGGCCAGATCGTTACAAATGAAAAAAACATGTAAGTATAATACAATGATTTTTCATAGTATTCAATGAGAAGATGCCAATATGTCGCTGTTCAGCATAATTCATCCCTAGATAGCATTCATATCATCACAGCCATGAAAAAGACTGAGAAATTTCCGATATTAAATCAAGGTATGGTAGCAGGAACCGGTAGTTGTCCTAAATACCATACCAATAGCCCTAAAATGTGAAAATAGAATCGCGTAGGCATAAAATTACGAGGGAGACTTTTACGATAAAGTTAGAGAAAAATGTATTTATTTAATTCGAGCTGTTTTGCTCATGGCTGTAATGAAATATGAAAGACACTGAATATTTATTTTATATTCATCTTGATCTTTCCTCATTTAATGCTACGAAAATTTTTATTCTTAAACCTGGTATTATAATATATACTTAAAATGGACTTCAACAAAAGTCAACCTTAGGTATTTCACTGTTTTCTTTAGAGTTAAAGTGAAGATTATAGTTGATATCCATGCTAATCCGTCACATAAATAGGAGATTATCTATGATATTCACTTTCACTCAGACAGCTCGTTAAAACACGGTCCTTAAAGTGGAGAATAGTTAAAGTCCATTTTAGGTGTAGATTATCATACTGGGTCTTAGGGTATTTGTATTCAATTACGTATTATTTGTGTGGTTACAGCAATGTGGTCTAATGAGGAAAGCAAGGTCAAAAGTACTTCACTCCTCATCTTCAATTGTAAGCCTCATCCCCTCTCTAATACATTTTGTAGCTAATGGTCAAGAATCCAACCAGCCTGTTGTACAGACCGTGCAAGCATTTAAAATTATTTGGAAGATGAAAGTTATCGCTAAGCGAAAAATGGGGGAAAGGAATTTACCGAAGAAATATTAGATAATAACGACCGATAATATCTTCAATTATCTTTCAATTCCATCAGTTATATGTTTTTGCTTCCTCTCGTAGAACATTCGTCAACATAGTATCTGAAAAATTAATCTTTGTACATGAGCAACAACACGTATTTATAAAGACCAGCGAACGTACAAAATAGCCAGAGAAATGAAGAATCACACCAACAAAAAAGTATTTGCGCGAAGTATGGGAAAAAATGGGGAAATACGAAACCACTTTTTTGTGAAAATTTCAAAATGTTGAGTTTACAAAGGAACAGTTCCTGATATGATTTCCTTTTCAGCGATTAATAACACGCAAGAAGTTTCTTTGGTTATAAGATAAACCCAGAGCAATGAAGATAATGCTGTTCAGAGAGGATTTTCAAAAAATGTTCATTTTTTATATAAAATTGCTTTTCCGCATAGCTCGGTTTGGAATGCTCTGACATTGCTTTTGAAATGCCCGACGCTACAAACCTCTAGCGATGCCACATTCACGGTGACTCAAGATTTTTGACTACGTGATCCTAGGCATATCGACTCATGCCACGAGAAGAACTGGATCAATTAACGCAGATTTGTTGTTCATGAACATTTCCTGTTTTAGAAAGAGAAAAGATGACCTAGAGATGTGGAGAGAGGGCCAGAAAATGAATTTGATTCTTTAATCACACTTCCCCGCTGTAGATGGGCGAAACGACTCTGATACATTTCGCCCGAAGGGAATAGTTTCACCTCACTATCTTCAACAACCACAAAATCAACACCTTAGAACTTTTCATACTTGACAGATTCATATTTAACTTTAACACATTAATGTGGGGTGTATGGTAATTTCAAGGAAAAGTGTCTCTATAATTAAAGGAATTCATTAATGGAAAATGTAAAGGAGCAATTAGAATTTCGTAACAATTTCAACACTGCAGTAAACAGAAATATGTGGCGTAAAGATGAATGTATCAAAGGCATGACCTAGAAGGCCAAGGTCGAGCTAGAAGGCCTCATTAACTGTGACATGTGGTTTAACGAGTCAACACTAACGCCATCTGGCAGTGGCTTCCTGCAACTCACTTCTTTCAATGCATTACATTTGCATTGACACATTTCATTATTAGAATATCGATACACATCCTGAAATAATATTACTGAGATAACATCCATTCTTTCAACAGTCATAATTGTTCCAATGATTTAAGTTTCAATAATTTTTCTAATTGCGTGGGTTGCTGTGATTCTATTTAAGCATTTTTCAATTCTAGGAGAAAATGAAGGATGAATATTAGATGAAAAACAATAAAACAGCGTTAGCTTCAGTTAAGAGAGAATAAAATTTGGTCGCCTAAATTGATTTGAATGGGCCAATATGCCTTAAGGAAAAGATTCCAATCTTTATTGAGGATTTAATGCGTCATTCAATCTTTCCGAAAGGTGAAAAACCAAAAGATTAAGGAAAACGTGCCCCGGAGCATAGAAAACTAACATTAGCTATTGTATCTAGTCACGTGACACAGAGAAGTGATGTAGGCTAAATAAAGACTTAAGGACAGTAATTTTCAGAATATCTAGGGTGTCCCTTGGCATAAATCTAGCGCAATTATCGCCGAGAATGAATTAAAAAAGGAAGATAATTTAGTCTCCCAGCACGCATTATACCTTTTAAAATCACAATCTCTTTCCTGGAAAGAGGATTTGGTATCTATTAGTGTTGAAGGAGACCGATTGCTGAAGGTCGAACCTGTCCTTAGATAGGTTTTTCTTATCTTTTACAGCTCTAGTATGGGGATGTAAATACATTCGAAACACTCTGAAACTTAGCCATATTAATTGAGAGCGTATATTTTGAATCCTTCTGCCACCTTTAGAATGATTATTATTTAAAATAAATTTAAATTTAATAAAACTAGATTTTGCGATGTTGTGTCTCAATGGATTAGGTTAAACTGTTAATTACCACTCTCAAATCTTAGTGAACAAATATGAAAATATTCCTTAGTACAAGGTTTAGGGAAATGTATCTTCATATACTTTCGTGTCACTCTCGTTTATGGCAGAGATAACTTGAGGCACAATGTACAAGAGATGTTAAATAATGGTATGCATTTAGGTTCCTTTATGAATTCTGCGAGAAAAGCTCTTCAAAGGATTTTTTTTGCGTGGACTTGTTCCCATAGCCTTCTGGCTCAATCAGAAAAGCAAGGGCAAACTACCCCATTCCTCACCTTGCCTAGTCCCCTCATTTTCTCTCTAAAACAACGTTAGGCAATGTTGGAACGTACGAGGATCCTACCATCTTAGAAACTGAATAACTTACTGTTATCATTGTAAACACAGGCATGTAAGACAGCGAAAGCATCAATAGTTGTAATTATGTTGACAAAAATATTAAAGTGAATGGTGTCAAGCGATACTTGGTAGAATATCATGATCATTCAGTATTTATTGACAAAACTTGTACGAATTCCACAAAAGATTTACCGGTATACGTGTGCTAAACATTCTGAGGAATTCGTAAAAGTTTTGTCTTTGGATACTGAAAGCGGGAGACCTGGGTTCGAGTCCCAGTCATGTCTTATTTTTCACACCTGTTATTCCTTGGGTTTCAGCAGCACAGCTTATCCGAGCTTAGTAATTTATCTTACCTTAATCCTTATGGATTATTAAATTTCGTAGATATAGAAATATAAACATATTTCATCATAAACTCCTATTCTGATGAGGTTTATTACCTGAGTTGAAATTTGGAATTCAAATCATCAGAAAATTAGCGGCATCCACGTTCTATTATTCATTTCCCTCTGAGCCGAAGCGAAATATTTCCCGAATAGACTTACGTAATATTCGCGGCTGACTTGAATTATAAATAGTTGACGATTTTTTAATTTCTCCATCCTTCACCCTGAGGCAAAAACAAAAAAGTAGCAAACCGCCAATGTGGTTACATTAAGACTTTTGTTTGCAATCGCCTTGCTATCCTCAGAAGTTTCCAGAGGGCGATTTTTTCACCTCCTCATTATTTCCATCAGGTGTCGAGCGGGGTCGGACAAAGAAACCATCTTAAATCCGCTCTCCGATTGCCATCTTAATAAACCGCCGCGGGGATACCATAATGAGCTGACCTTAAGGGAGTTGAGAAACATTCCCGAGGGGATCCTCAACTGCGGAGGTGGGGAGGCTGAACAAGAGCGAAAAACCAAGTCGATGGGGAGGAAGTGCGTGAGGTAGTGGGCGTGGGGCAGAGGATAGGTGGGGCGAGGCAGGTTCACACCAATCACTGGAGGGGGATCCCTCATGCGGAAATAAAAAAATGAAAGAGAAACGACGCATGAAATGAGTTTTGTGGAAAAAAAGCGAATCGCACGCAGAGGGATTTCCTCTTGATAAAAGGAGGACCTGAATCGGAATGGGTTTCCAGTGACGAGGTGGCCACGGGAGAGGAACAATCCATCGGCAAGGATGAGGATTCGAAGAGAGACTCTTTCAGTGGCGGTGCCGTCCCCGGCGCTGGTGATTCTCCTGCTGATCTCGGCGCTGGACCAGGCGCTGGGCGCCGCGATGCCGTTGCGTGAGTGTTTGGCAGCGATCCTGATGCTACCACTTTGATTTTGGAGGAGCGCGGGTTGCGGGAATCCGCGGGCGATTGGTAGCTATAGGATATTCGCAAGGAACGAGATCGATCGTTTTACCGCGCATAAAAGTGCGTTGTAAGGAAGTTTTCTAATAAGGAAATTGGGGATTGAGGTCATTCCACAATCGAGTTTATTGCGAGCGGAGTCGATTCTAAGTCGACGTCATAGCCCACCATTCAAGCGAAAAATCATTCATTCCGTTGCTTTTTTGAGAGTTAGAGATGTTACCCGAAAGGTTACCAAGAGGAAATATTTTGCGCAATGTATTGGGAAAAGCTCCTGCAAGGTAACCTCTGGCGGAAAATCTGGGAAATAAAAATTTCCGACCTGTAGAGTTCATTTAATGGAAACGAAGCTTATAAAAACGAATTCCCATCCTACTTTTATGGAGCTCATAAAACGAGCCTTGCATTGAAGGCTGGAACAATCACTCATTACTCGCAAATATATTTCCCAAGAAATTTTTTTTTTGAGATGATAAATTTCCCCAAAGAAGTATTTGTAGAATAAAATAACATTTGCACTGGAATATCGCTACCACTATTGCAATTTTTTGCATCTGATGAATGTTTGATATGAGCTTTCATCCACAAAAAATGAAATTTCACGTTCTAAGTTAGTTGAGATAAACATTTGCCGTAGAAAATCAGTTTAGGGGCAAATCAGAAATCCTCAAAGTAGGGTTAAACACATCAGAGGAATTCGAAGCCCTTTAGGAAAATAGCGCTTTAGACAACTCTGCTACGCAGCAATTATTTATATTCACCGTGGAAAGAATTTAAATATGTTAAACACCACAATATTAACAGAAACATGGGTTACAAGCCCTTTGCTAACATACCGATCTTTATAGCCAAGTATTTTCTGGCTTTCCGGATTTCCATTCATAGCTAACGGATATTCCTTCCGAGGCCAAGATAATTAACGTTCGAGAGAAATAAAGGAAAATGAAAATTTCCGCTTCCGATCCATCAATATTCAACGCTAACTTATTTCTCGTTTAACACGAAAGCGATACTTAGTCTTAATAATATTTCAGGGTCACCTAATGTCATTCGCTCCGACGTATTCATCACAGGTCGGGCGTTGAAATCACCGCATCACACGCGTATTCCCCCGACAGAAGTAACAAAATAAGAAACGAAACAAATAACCATCCGATCATAACGAAGAAGCACGTATTCCTCATGCACGCGAGTTACCGAAGCAGCTGGAATCGCGACCTACCACACCGTTTCAACGCAGAAGATTGTGGAAAGCGATCCACTGATGAGAGTCCTCCTTTCCCGGGGACACACCAGAAGCTGAGTCTTCGACCGGTCTCGATGCCCCGGCTTGGAACGAGTTGCGCAAGTTCTGGTGAAATGGAAAGTGGTGCGAGAGCTCGAAACTAGCTCACTCGCCGTTACGGTCGAAGTTTACGGGGTTCTGTTTAGATCATCGCGACTCGACGCGGTGAGGGACCGTGAATTCAGGGACGCCCGACGTAGGATCTGCTGATTTGCGTGATGACTCCGAAAACGAATAGCATGCGTGCCCTGAAATTCGTGGGAGGCCGTAAATATTTATCAGCGACGCCTGGCAGTTGTTTCCGCCTCAAAAGAAATTTTATGGAAGACGGATGGAATTCAGAGATCATATCTGTGGAATCCCGAGGTTTTGCTAGCCGAGAAAAAAATAGGAGAGAGATAAGGAAACTTTCATACTGTTTATGAGGCTGAAAGAATAAAACTTTGAGGTCGCTATTTTATGTGTATTTTAATTGAGAGAGACCTCGATCATTGGGGTTTTATAAGTGGGATTATTGCTTTAATAACAGTATTGCTCCATTTAGATTATATCCTGAAAGTTTAAAAACCCAGGCGCCATTTCCTCTGATGTAATTAGCAGTAGCACTGTTAAAAGTGCTTCGTCAACTAACAAGGTAATTTATGTAATGTAATGTAAAGTAATGTAAGGTAATTTTGCAGGAAGGCCCCCACCAGGAATCGAACCCGGGACCGCTTTCACTGAAGTCGAACGCGTTGCCCTGTTTAGCTGTCCGGGAGCCTTTGATGATATTATTTCTCTCAAAAAGGCAATTACGCCACCCTAAGGGTCCTTAATTAAAATATAAGGGGGGGCACACAGCGCTTTGATAACCTTGTAACGGAAATCTTCCATTTTGTTTAATTAAATGACTCTGGATCATAGACGATAAGAACACTAAGGAAAGAATACCTGAAAGAAATCTAGTGGCTATTCTAAACATTGCATATTTTTATTATGTCTCGGGTTTGGTCTCACAAATATTAATATTTGTAGATGAACGTTGGAAGGCAATGGCATGAAAAAATTAGGAAACACGGCGGTAAAACATGACTATACCTACATGTTGGACCGAGAGGACGTTTTAAAGAATTCAGGTTACAGGATAACTTTACTTGCAGAAGCTGATTTCCGATCCATAAGATCAATCTGTGCAGAGGCAAAAATATGTGTGATATACAGTAGCGAGGTGAATGAATTTACCTAAACAGCTAAGATTATTTATGCAAAGGCGTTTAGTGACCCACAGAAATGAAATCTGGTAGTCCACCGTGCAAAACACTCACATATGACTACATTTATTAGCTATTTTCTATACTTATGGCGTGCTTTTCTTAGATCCTTCACCGAGTTCAGTGGTTTCATTGTAGATCAGAGTCCAGAGATGGCGAAATTTTTGTAGCAAGAGTGTCATATTTTATGTAACTAAGGGAATTGCATGCTAATGCGGTGATAAATATAGAGTGAGATGAATATATAACCTATTTTATTACATCAACGATAGGATTGACAGGTTGTAACTTGAGTACACAATCATTCATTATCATTACTATTTGACGGAATCCACATTTATTAACTCTGGGGCTTCATTTTTTAAGTGAAGAAAATACATACAGCAGGGATATTGGATCACTTTGGGCACACGTACCACGCGTGGTTTGCCATCCCTCCTATATAGCCACTCATAAATTTTTCCGTATCTCAGATGCTGAAATAATTGTCCCTACAGACTTCAAAATCGAGTGTAATAGTCATCCGGCCTAAACACTCAAGTCTAACTTCGCTAAAATATAACTGCTTGGTTTACAACCTCTTCGTTTGCCATTCTTCGAATGCAATTCATCTTTACCGCACTCCTCCAATACAACATTTCGAACGAGTCTGTTTTCCCTTATGTTTAACGGTAAATAACCTAAAAAGAAACTGAGAAAAATTTGTTACGAAATTCCCTGCATTCTCCCTAATGAACTCTCAAGAAAAGCGGAATAAAGAAGAAAAAGGTTTGTTTATGAAAATATCCCGAAGGCATCACGACAGGTAGTTACCAATTAAAATTAATCACTAAATTATTTTATATCTAGAAGTGATTGTATCGTTAAAAGTGCTTCGAATGTTGAGATAATTTTGAACATACCGGCCTCCACTGGGAATTGAACCCGGGACCGCTCTCACCAGGGGCGAACGTGCTACCCACTTGCCTTACAGTGAACCCTCTTTTGTACCTTTTAATTGTGCTGAAAGAAGAAGCACTTTCGAAGAGAACCATCGAGTTTGGTTGCAAATACAAAAGTATTTTCATAAGTTACGTTTATCATCTAGTTGGTGAAAAAATTACTCCGAAGAATAATATTTTTTGGTCATTCACATATACGTAATATTAGTTTTTCTCTTTTGTAAAAGATAGAGACAATTCACAAGCATAAAGATGAGCCAGGTAAAGATTTCCGCGAATTTTAGTAATATATTCATCTTTGATGGAGCTGATCTTAATGTTTTAATCACGGAAATATTCCCTAAAAGACTTTTCGGTTTCTTATAGAATATCTATTAATGGATTCTGTGGTTTTTTCGTATTCATTTCCTAAAACAGGACACGTTTATTTTAAGCAGCTTACCAGTAGGTAAAGTTCATTGCATGCTACATAAAGTCCTTTTATTACCCAAACGTAAAACTTCTCTCTAATTATCTTTTAATGGATTTGTCTTTGAAGGAAGCCGAAGAATTTTTAGCACCTTTCTGTCTTGATAGAGTCAGATGCTTTTTTTAAATTCTCACTTCATACCTAAAAGGTATAAATACCACGGTAATTGATCCCATGTTTACAATCTCTTGCATAATTATTCTGTACAGAAGAGAAATTAGACATGTATGGAGTAATTTAGATCAAAGGTTCATTGCCTTTCATCGTAGTCCGTCTCACTTTAACGTCATAAAATATTCTGAGGAAAAGATAGGTAAAACATACGCATTCTGAAACAGTTGACAAAAAATGCAATTATTAAGGTTTTTCCGAAAAAATGTCATTCGATGGCTGAGAACTCTAGATAATTATGACTGTTTTTAGATTGGAATTCTCTAAATAATTCCAAAATGTGTTAAAATTCTCTTAGCAATTCCTCGGGCCCAGCGTTGGACAGCCACTAATCTACAGAAATGAGCACCTTTACGGAGTATTTGATCATGAGAAAGTAACCGATTGAGGACATTTATCACCGTCCACATGTAATTTGAATATGGTTGATTCTTCGAATTCAATAGTTAACCGTAAGAAATGTTCTGCAGATTTTATCAACTTATTAGTTACAAAATTAGTGGTGGACGATTTAAAGATTCCAATCAAATATTAAAACTTTCACGATAATGTTTGGACGAAATCCGTTAGCAATCGTTAAGCAATTTCAACACATGCAAATAGACATGTCAAACGCATTATGAAAAATGTTTTCCCATGTCTTAAGTTGTCTTTTCTGTCTTTGCAGCCAGCTTCATAAAGGCGTGTGCCAAGAATGATCCAGAGATGAACAAGTGTGCAACGGCAAGCGCAGCTGCGGCGGTCCGGTTCATGAAAAATGGTTGGTGATTAAAATATAATAAAAGACTATGCGTTAAGTTAAGCCCTAGAATTATCCACTTCACTTCAAACACTGGAATGGAACGAGAAGAGAGTACACAATTTTGTAATTTCCATTGGTTTATTTTAGACGACTTGTTTCTCTAGGGAAAAAATTGTGTACCCTTCTTCATGGCTTCCCACGAAATCAGGCCTTATACTGATTTCATTCTGAAATGGTACGTTCAGATACTTCAATATTGATAAAAAGTAAGGTGTGTTTTCCTGTAAAATAGTTATAACGCTGGTGCTGTGGTGGAACTCATTGTAAGACTTATCGATCCTCGGATTCGTTTACCGACAAGTTTTACAGCTAACTTCGATCTAATACTCAACGATAAGAATTTTATATTGTGAATTGTCCTTCCGTGTAATGTCAATATATTTTTACAAAAGACTTATAATGTTAAACCAAAGATTTTTCGCTATAATGACACTAGTAATAATAATGACACACAAGTTATTTAAAATAGTTCTCTGCATAAATTACTTTATAAACAAGTATTCAAAGTGTCTTCCGTGAAATTTTTTTAACTAACAGACTCGTCTGTTGTTTTTCAATATGAGGGAGAGTATCTCGACAGAAAACGAGCGGTATATTCACAGAAGTGATTGTAACATCTTTCATCTGATAGTAAGCAGTTCCTTATAGTAAGTGAAATTAAATGAATTGATTCATAATACTCAGGATTAAGCAGTTGAACGATAGTGCTAAATTTCAAAACTGTTCCAATCAATCTTTGTGAAGGAAAGTAGCTGTGGAAGCAACGTGGTCCGTCCTGTGTATTGTCGTTCGACGTAGACCTGTCAGTTTTTTACACCTGCGTCTTGGTTTGCGGTTTAGAATAAAGCAGAGCTGAATGTCTTTTTTCTGTTTCTTTGGTAAGAACATTTTTTTGAAGAAATTTCCTCGGCGATCCACCTCGTCTCTCAACTTTACTCCCTATTTTTGATAGTTGGTCTATCTATGTCTAGAGAAATCAAGGTATTCACAAAATTGGAAGTAAATTCAAAAAGTACCCTATTCGAATAATTGAAGATATTGCTTTCATGGAAGATAACGCATTTACTGAAAATTTCAGAAAAAAGAATGAACAAAACTAGAAAAATTCGAGCAAAATGACAATTCAATTCTTGTTTATATAAATCGACCCCCCTCTTAACAGGTGGGGAAATTTCTATGGGAAAGAATTCGTAAGGGATGTATATTATTTTTATGCCACCTAGTTGGTAAAATATCAAATGACCCCGCAGAAGTCATTGTAAAAAAATATTACCGCAACTCACACGGCTTCAAACGATGTCGTATCACTTCCGGACTTCCGAAGAAAAGGGGGGTCGTCTCAACAACGCAAGCAAAATTCTCGCCTTCGATTGGATTGCATAATTAAAGTAGTTAAGTGAATCGGTGTCCAAAATGTGTCTATTTAATTGTTTAGATCATACAAAAGTCATAGGGGGAAAGCATTTTAATTTAAATTCTTAATTTACATTGTACTTCGGTCTTCAGTTTTTCCTCACAATCCAAATATTTGTGGATTTATTGTATCCATATATAATTCGCATTAATCTTTCAACTAGATTATCTATTAGTTTTCATCTACTAATAGTGTGTGCCAATAGTATTGTATGTTTGTCGGTTTTTTTGGATGTATTGATTTATTTTATTTAGATGTAAGTTAATTGAAGTCAATTGTAGATTATGGAATTATAGTACCTCGACTGCTGTGGTTATTTTTTACTTAAAGTCAATTATTTTTGGTTCGTTTGTAATATTGTTATCATATAATATCTCCTGAGGTTAGGTAGAAGAGAGGGTAATTCGTTCTAACATCGCCATAAGAGTAAAATAACAATGCGAAATAACAATACGTAATAATAATATTCCGTAGATAGTTTACCAACTTAGTGTTTTGAGGATACATACTGACTAGTTTGCATTTATTATTACCTCTTGACTCCCTGTTTATATGCAGACATATAAACGGACTTTTACTTTTTCTTACTATCATTGAATATCATTCACTCATTTTCCTTTTGGTAATCTAAAAAAAGAATTCTTTGAATTGGAGTCGTCACAGATTCTTTATATCAATATATCAGATTCTTATATCAGATTCTTTATATCATTTATATTCGTGTCATTTAAACCAAAAAGAAATTTTCGAATCGATATTTAAGTGCAAAAGAGCCTTTCTGCTAGGCAATGAAAAATTTACCATCAATTTTACGAGTTTAAGACAGCTTCCTCTACGAAAGCAGAACAGCTGCTTCGCTAAACTTGGATATCGAGGAAAGTTCCTTAATTTCCATCCCTTTACCGCAAAAAATCCTTTGCAAAACACTCTCGAGTTTTGCCGAGATGCTTTCAAAAGTTCAAGGTTGCGCGACGTGAAAAACTCGAAATTTATAGCCGAAACATCTCTCCAACTGTGAAATTCAAGTTAATGTTGCGGTGCAAGCTGTCTTAATGGCATTTTCTCCCAGAGGGTCCAGTCGAAGCCCGAAGGACGCTCACGCAAGAATTTCTCCAGCGAAATTGAAAGGTAGCCAAATTACTTCAGCGAAGTCGTGATGGATCACGCTTTTAAGCACCGTTTTGTTCGACTCCTTTTTCACTGTCACCCGCACATTTTTTCTATAATATTCATTAAGGGGGTTTTCCGTAAAAAGTCTACGTCAAAATAATTCACTTCGATCCCGTAAAACTTGAGGCATTTCCGCTCTCTCTCTCTTTTGTGCCGATTCCGCGATTTTGGTCGATTTTTTTTGTGTCTATAGCCAAAGTTTTTTAAACATTTTCGCTCGCAGGTTCTCAATCTCCCTCCGTCTTGATTTTCCCATATCTTTTTTGACACTGGTTATATTAAATGCAGAATTGATTAGATCGATCAGATTAGACTGGACTGGTAAGATTAAACGAAGAAAAAAATGCAGATTTCATCGTATTCCACAGTCGAGTTCTTAGATAAATCCGTTATATATCTCCATCATGATAGATTTAAATGAAAGACTTCGTAAGGGTAAAACCACGGTCTTCGTGGCATCAACAGGTGAGTACTGACAGTCACATAAAGTGATCTACTGAAAGATTGTCTACTTTCTATAATATTGTGAGATGATTTAGTTTTAAGCCTCTAAAGCAGCAAAACTAAAATTATGTTTCATATCTTAGTCTCCAACCACTAATTTCAACGTGGATGAAGATGGTGTTAAAATAGCATGTTTGGAACCATTAGTGGTCAGTCGCCAGTTTGCGTAGGATTTATAATTATTTAATATGCGAAGCAGGCGTCAGAGGGTACACCCTCCCTCCCTCCACACATTTTCCGTCAACCCTCTCTCCTTTATATCTGTGTATTGACTCTCATAAATGAGATCAACCTTAATTGCTTATGCTTGCATTTAACTTAGATAAATTAATTTCCTTGAAAATATTTTAACTCATACCCAACTTGCTTACCCATGAATAAAATTTAGATAAATATTACATTGTTAAATTGAACATAACGCATTTTCAATGGTGCTTACTCGATGTAGTGACAACTGTAAAACTCTGGAGAGATTTAAAGTTCCTTAAACTTTAGAAGGCTAAATTTGGCTTAGCTAACCTTAACACGGATAACCAACGTACCAAAATTGTTAAAAAATGCGGCAGTTAAGCTATTTAGATAACATTCCCAAAAACATATGAAAGGCCTGACAAGATTTGGAAACCTAAGGCTCTATAATATTTACTTCAATATTAAAGTGAGCGATTGTTACCTTGGAATTTCTATGGAGGTTCACCTCTCGATTGACCTATTTACCATTCAAATCCGTGAGATCAAATCATTAGAAAACTTTCCTTTTACCACTGCGGCTGTCTGTTTCGTACAATTCAAAATAATGGTGGATAAGAGATGGCTCACGCGAATAAATCACTCACTCGTGTTGAAATTATCGGGTAATGCTTAATGATGACCCGCAGTTGTAAAAAAGAATGCTGAAAGTATTAAGAAAAAGAAAAACAGATTCGGAGGCGTTTCTTTAGAACTCCTCGGAAATTAATGAATTTTACGATACTCTCCTGAGTGATGTCACTCTCTAGCTAAGATGAGAAGAGTTTTCTAATGTAAGTATTCACCCCTACTAGTAAGTTACTTTGAAACCTAAAATCCCATTACTACGAAAGCATCACAAACACCATTAGAGAAGAAAAACTTCGAAGAGAGGTTATAGCTAATTAGGAAAGGTGAGTAGTGTGTTAGTTCGCTTTTTTGTACTCACTGAGAATACAAGAAACGGAAAAGTCCACATAAGTGCAACACGATGACCTTATGAATAATAATATTCAGCTTCATTCAAGGAGAGGCGACCACATTAATGCCGTAATTCAACACCTTTGAACTCCTCAGTAGCTTTCTATAATCAAAATCCAAGATAAAAGTCAGTGAAAGACTCATTTTACGTTGACCTGTACCAATAAATGTAAGAAAGGCTTCCAATAAACAAAATTTAATTTAATCAAAAAGTTTTTACTACTAGGTGCTAAAGCACGTAAGTATTTTCTTGCAAGTTATTTGTTTCTGTAGGCTTAGAAATGTGAGAAACAGCCACAGTAAACTGTTTCGCTGAATGGTATAATATGTGTATGTTTGTTGGCGGATCAAGGGCTGGGGGATATAGGGATGAACATTCTTTGATGACTTTTTGGTGCAAAAGATTTGCCCGGGATCTGACGAGGAAATTGAATTAAAACAAGATTCTGATTTCTTCCATCCTTTCTATACATCTACCACACTATAATGACAAAATGGCATTTTAAAAGTCAATTAGAGATGACTTTATAAGGAAATTCTCTAAAATCACCTTCCCCTTTGGTAAGTACCATTTACACCCTATTGCCTCGCCCCTTCAATACGTTCTTTTCCCCTACCCTTGGCAAATTTCTAAATCGAGCTCTGGTGTAGTCGAAGTTATATCAATTCTTAGAGTTCAAATGACATAAAAATATCCTTGTCGAATGAATTGAAAGGATTCAACCTCTAGGCACTGCTTCCTTTTATAATTTAAGAAATTTAAGACTTTAAAAATGTAATCCACATGGGCGTGGTCAGACTGAAACATTTAAGCATGAAATATTAGAGTAGTGAAATTTTAATATCTGAATTACTGCTCGAGGAAAACGTTCTGTGATGGTAGGACCATTGTAAATGCATTTATGCATAGTTGAGGTAATATCTGTAATGCTTAAATGTCCAAAGTGTTTTAAATATAATGCAAATCTGTTTTAAAATTAGTATATCAATTCAAATTCCTTGAAGACTGGATTCCAAGTAATTTTAAACTCTGACTGAAATATGATTCACCAAACTTATTTCTGGATTCGAATATCAAAGGAGCCTGTATACGTGGTGTGATGATGATCAGTATATTGTTTAAACAATCAATCATTTAATTTCCTCTTTCAGGAATTCCTGAGTACGGCGTTTCAGTATTGGATCCACATCTAATAAAAGAAGTGAAATTCGACAGAAAAGCCTTGGGTATGGACATGGTGATGAGAGATGTCGAACTCACAGGACTTGGAGATTCTGTCGTCAAAAAGATTGAGTAAGTTGACGAAAACTCGAAGAAAAACTATTTTCATAATACGTATTCATGAGAAAACTTTTACTTTTACTTTTTAGTTCTATGTCCTCCACCAGAGTTCTGTCATGAATCCGTTTTTGTGAATGAATACCACGTCTGCAATTTTATGGTAGAAAAACAAAAAAGTCAGGGGAAAGTGCAAGACTCTAGAACAAGTAGATCTATTCTCAACCATGGGTGAATAAGTGATAACTAATGCTAGCACACTGACGTATAAAGTTGAATGTTGGCAGGTTGTAAGAGAGGAGATCGTTCATACACGGCTGTTATTAAAATATAAATTTAAAATATCCTTTAAGCCATCAGGCGGCCTCTTCAGGGTTTACGCGGTCGGCATATAAAGGACCGTCAAGCTCTGTAAAACCATTGCTCTGAGAAAGACGAGGATTCTTTATTTACAAATTTAATTTCGAAGGTCTCTTTGATCTGGGTACCGCCTGATCCCTGGGGAAGCCGCCTAATGGCTTGAGGGTTATTACAATTCTCTATAATGTGAACGAAGTTGATCATTTTGTTATTTTCCATCGAATTCCATGTTTAGACGACAGTATAAAGCCTCCCTCTGTTATTACTCACCATTGGAACAAGCCAATAAACATAAATATCTTGGTGTTAGCCTTGACATAAATTAAAGTTATGATACATGCAAGAAAATCAGCTCCACATTAAGGACACTTAGTAGTTACTTATCTTTTCATGTAAATAATTTAGTATTAACAACGGTTTTCCTTACAAAGTACTATGCTTAGAATAAATCAACCTTAAGATATGGTCTTACTCTCTGGTTTATTGCCAATCATGTGTATAAAAAAGAACTGATTTATGCTCAAATTAATGATAAAATAACATTAAAATGCTACACAGTTTCTGTAAGTCAAACGAGAGAAATATATACATTTTTGGTTAGCTCCTGGCAAGCTATTAAGTAGTAAAATAATTGCAGATAAATATTTCAAGGATGGAAAGAAGGAACTCAAGGTAAGTACCCATAGTATGGAAAGTCGAGATCAATTAACGTACAGTTTACCTTTCTTCAGTAATCATCACTGTGAAAATAAATTCAATGTTATTGGCCGTGATGTGCAATAAGCTACCAAGCAACCTTAAAGCACGGCAGAGTATACAGAGTATATATGTATGATACAATTGAAGGTGAAAATAAAGGAATATCTTTTAAATGATACCTCATATATACCTTGATTTTTAGGTAGAGTATATCGTATATACTAATATTATAGTATTATCTTCTAACATCATGGTGAAAATGACTCGTATCTTTGAACTTAATTTTGTATATTTTATATATATCTTTGTAATTATAGATATCCTTATTAATAGTATATTGATTTTTGTATTAACCTGGGTGTCTTGCATAATATGCAAACGGGAGGTTTTTGGAGGGTTTTCCCTCCCGTCTTGGGCGAATGCCAGGCAGTTTTCAAATTATCATGTTATACTTCCCTCCAGCGTTGCCACCTGGCCAAATGGCCAAATTGCAATGCAGATCTTAATAAATAAATAAATACTACTTACTTAACAGTAACCGATACTATCAAGTCATTTGCCCAGTTTGTTGTGACACTTTCACTTTATAAACGAGCAACCACATTAGCTTTCTCCCGTAAAGTACGTTCCGTTTTACGTATTAAAATAACTTTCTGAGTGATATAAATTTTATCTCAACTCGTTCTACAGCTTTTTTCACTTTTGCTGAGTACTCCTCGACGAAAGGACCCGCAACCGTTTTCCTTCTGTAGGCTTTTCTAAGGAAGAGGATTAGCTTTTGCCCCCAAACAGTTCCAAGACATTTTTAATAACAGCTATTTCCCGTAATTTTTAATATAGACTTCCAATACTTATAGATGGCTCGGCTCTAATTTTGTCTCGCCGTGAGTTAATAG
>KZ308335.1:482746-528259 GCA_000376725.2 Ladona fulva | reverse complement strand
TTTATTTTTTTGGAAAATGGTAATCATATCTTTAAAATGCTCCCCATCGCCAACTGTCAGGTAATGGAGAACGTATATGAGGGCTAGCTTTCCATTTATTCACGCATATCTGAATCATCCGCACCTATGTAACTGAATCTTACGCACGTATGCATAGCATTTTATATATTAGGTGAAAATGGTTGGACATAACAGAGGCTTAAATCCAGAATCCTGTCATACTTATCTCATGTCCATTTTTCCTTGGAAGTTTTCTTAGACGCTTGCCTGTACATGTAAGCTCACTTTTACCATTTTCCTTAAGATACATTAAATTTTTTAAATACCTCTCCCAAACCTTCTGGAAAATAATTTCAGAAACTGAACTAAATTCAACTATGGTGTTGTAAAATGTTGCTGATTTTAAGCAATTCCTATGTACGACACGCCTAGTAGGAATCAGTAACGAGAAAACTGTATGATTTCAAAAAGTCAAGAATGATTGTAGAGTAATAAAACCAATGTTATTCTTAATCACCGATTCATCGATATGAGGGGGATTGTCTTGATCCAGGAAATTATCCGCTAAAGCTATAGTTTTCTAGTCAAAAATGTCTATGTCATATTTTATGATATCCAGTGTAAGCATTCTGAAATCATCAGAACTTTATGAAGCTCTATCCTTCTACTGATCTAATTCTTAATATCTCTTTTCAATGTGTTAAGAAAAGCGAGAAGAGCCAGTCTTTTCCAACGTTGCCACTGATGACGTTTATCCAGAATTCGAAGTTGTAAGAGATTTTGCAATTATTTCATTCAATGTTTCTTAGAACAAAATACAATTATCATAAAGAAAAAAATCATGATAAAATAAAAAATGAACTTCGCGAGTAATAAGTAACAAACTATAGGGCAAGGTATTTAGCCAACATCATTTGCTGATGAAGACGAGTCTCGATATTACAATAAATCTTTGAAACCGGTCGTTTCTGTTTAAAAATCAATTTCGTAGAAAAGGTATAATTAAAGGTATTCCTTCCTGTAATCAAAACTTCCATTCGATTTGAAGAAATAAATTTAACTAGCGACAAGACCTGAGCCAATAGGAAAATAAAATGCAACCTAAATTGGTTCCTTAATTAAAATTAAAGTAACAATTATGCATAATCAAAATGAGCTGCTACCTCACTTCTCATGTTGTCAAGCATGCCTCATTCTCTCTCCAGAGCTTCTAACTAAATCTGGAAAAATCTGAGGTTCAAACCGACCTCCGGGCTGAATACTGTTTGGACATAAATAATACAGTAATAACCGTTTTCGATCATCTTGGTAGTTTGACGGGGAAATTCCCGGCCAAGCACGAATTTCTCAGCTTCCACATTTGATCTAACCTTGCAGTTTAGCCTTCGAAGTTTTATGGATGCCATCAAAATTAACACCAGTGTGATCAAGTTTACAAAAATGTAGCGTTGATGAATGATTCAATAAAAGATTAATAGAAAGAAGGAAAGCCTGTAAACGGTGGGTATGAATGTTTAACAAAACGATCCAAGGTTACCTAATAAATACTACGTAGAAGGAAATATTCCCTATCAACAGGATTTAATACGTCCCTTGCCACACATTACTTTAATACGTCTAGCATAACCTGTTCCGTCAGAGCAGGTTCTTCATTGATCTTTTCATTCTTACCCCATACATGAATGAAGGTAAATAATGTTCCAGGTAAGCGAATTTCTGTCCAAAAGGGTTCGGTGTCACTTGGTCGAAGGACAACTGGTCGATGGGACATTTGGTCGAAGGACAATTCGTCGCTGAGACATTTGGTCGAAGGACAATTCGTCGCTGAGACATTTGGTCGAAGGACAGTTCGTCGATGAGACAACTCGTCGACGGAAGGGAATGTTGTTATTTATGATAAAGTTTTCGGTGCGTTAGTATCGTTATGGTGTCTCAGCGACGAATTGTCCTTCGACCAAATGTCTCAGCGACGAATTGTCCTTCGACCAAATGTCTCAGCGACGAATTTTCCTTCGACCAAATGTCCCATCGACCAGTTGTCCTTCGACTAACTGTCCCGGAACCGTCCAAAAGCATTCACAGCACTATTCGAAAACAATTAGTCGCAAAATGATTCTCAACTACTTATTTTTTCTCAGTGCGGATAAGTTCCTTCTCGTTGAAGTTTTTGTTCCTATAATTCATTTGAAAATACACGCATACAGTTGCTGCTATCATATCCTGCCGTATTTAACATTTATCATTTGTCTTTCAGTCTTGGACAAAGAAAACCGTATCGCTAATTAACTATCGTCTCAGTCTTGTCGAATTCTTTAAGATAAAATTTATTGAAAGAGAACATCTTACGTCTAAATTTCGTATCAATTGCGGTAATACCTTCTGAGATATAGAATTTCAAAGTGAGCGCTCCGGTAAACAGCGCGAAAAAACGGGCACTTTTTTCGATCTACCTGTAAGAACATACCAACCGGATGTAAACAAAAACATTTGCTTTACACTGTGAAACGTAGAATAAAACGAACTAAAATTCGGTGTAACCCGTTTTTCTGCGGGATTTCTGGTTTAGATTTTAATCGAGTCCAAACTCGAGTATCCACAATAAAAAATCCGACAGTAGAGTCATTCTGACTGGCCGATGCTTCCTACGAGTTTCTCAGATTTATTATAAATGTACAAGCATTTTAAAGTCGACGAGAGCTTACTGTAGACCGATTGAATGAAAAATTTAAAGTTAATACGTGTTTCTTAGGTTATTTAATGTATACCTTTGCTTTCAAAAATAAAACTAAAATAACCGATGCCTTATTCTTATGTTTCAGCTGACTTCGTAGAGCCATGCGCCAAAGATAACCCGAATTTCAATCAGTGCGTGAAGGAACATGCAGTGCCTGTGATCAAGCGACTGAAGTATGGTATGTTTACTCTTTAAACAGCATAAAGTAATATTTTTAGAAAGGAATAATGAGCAGTGGTATGATGATGATGCATTTTTATTTGAAAAATATCATGAATGAAACACACAAATTATTACTTGGTATTATAACTTACGATACATCCAATTTATCAAAAAATGAAAAACTCAAACCTACAAATCCGGCCTCGACTTTGTGGTAGTTCTCCATTATAAATAATAAAGAAAGAACACCTCAACCGTTACCACAATAATATCTTCAGGTGACATTCAGTCATCTGAAGATGACCCGAAGGGTCGAAACCATGGTCATCCAATAAAATATTATTGTGATAACGGTAGAAGTGTTCTTTTTTCATTATTTATGATGAAATACTCGATTAGAAATGGATTCGATGTAGTTTTTGTAAAACTATTCTACGCTGTCTTTTCAATTCGAGGTAAAATATTCGCGAATTTAAAAGCGAATCACTCAAAGCGTTGTGTTTCATTTAGTGCTTTAATAGAACGTATCACAGGCTGACACCGGTTGTTTACAGAACGATCTAAACGTTATTTCAGGTTGGTGAAGCGATTGGCAACTCGACTTAAATGTAAAGAAGTGCGTAGATATGTATTTAATGCGATCTCGATGGATATTCACAAGGGGGCTTCTACCTCATAAAATTTGACCTCTGATCACCCTACCAATGTAGCACTTACCTTCTTAAACACCTCTCTATGCACCTCCTGTACTGCAAGTGAGGTATCCTTTCTCTTTTAAAAATGGACTGGCCAAATACCAGGGATCACTCTCAAAACTGTTTTTTTACGTGTATTTTACGCTTCACAGGCCTCCCGGAGTACAAGGTCCCGCCGATGGATCCGCTCTACGTGAAGGAAATATTCGTGGATAGCACCAATATCGGCATCTCGATGCAGTCTTTCGACGTACTGATCCACGGACTGTCGCTTTCAAAGCCCTTGGATCCATGGATGTGAGACCAAATTTCACTCCTTTGCTAATTGACATCTCAAATTCCTAAACTAATACGGGAGCTCTTCTGCTTCGGAAACATTTCGCCACGGTGAAAAGTGTGAATGATAGATTCACGTCTGTCTAATGAAAGGGTTTGTCTGTTTTTGTCAAGGGCGTTATAAGAGGAGTCATTCTTTAATAATGACGATGACATTGACTTTCAAAGGCTGAAATGTTTATCGCTGCTTTCGTAATGGTTGATATTGATGGTGCAATTTCTTATTCCGCTCAGCGATCATTGGGCAGGAGGAATTCAGAAATACTTCGAGAACTTACGAAACTATTTCATAAATGAAATATCCCAAGCGGTTAAAATATCAAAATATCCAGCACAGAGGAAGAGAGACTTGGTAGATTTTCCATACATTTTCATTATAACGACCGGTTCAACATCAACAGGTACAAAAACAAGAGAACGCAGTATCTAGTACGAGTATATACCTTAAGACGCTATTCCAGCAGCGAAACCGGTCATCATAATCAAATTCTGTCGAAAAGTTAACAAATCTCATTTCTTATTTGCTATGGCCTTCCACAAAATAACCTCTGACTGTATCAACTCCAAAATGACAGGAATTTCTCTCGTCATCATTGCAACTTATTTCGTAAAATTAAAATACACAAAATATTTTAATGCAACCCTCCAAGGTTTCGTTGCCCGGCAACATCACCCGAAAAAAACCTTGGCCGGTTAGTTAAAATAAATATAAGAAACGCAAAAGCAAATAGTTACTCTGACCACAGAAAACTTACAAATTTACGGCTAAAGGTGCTCTGTTCTTATCATTTCGCTGGAATATATTTAACTAAAATAATTATTAGTGCGGTGTCCGTAGTTTCTTTATCTGCCTACATATCTATACGTTCAGACCATTCCTTCTTGGTCATTCCATCGATCTAATCCAAATTTCGTAGTTATGAATGCGGTAACTAAGGATATGCAAATTGATAGCATTTAAAATCTGGTTCCACTCAAAATCGTTCGGAGTTGCGTCCTTAAGAGGTATTTGTTGAATCCGTTTAAATCTCTCGCAGTAATTGCTACTTTTAAATTAGAAACCACGTTCCTGCGAAATCGAGACATGTTACAACAAATAAGAAATTAAACAAAGATTCTTATGAAATCTAGATGATTAGGCGTTACTTCGTGGAAAGCCATTTAAGTAGAAAAGAATAAACTTGGTAATTTTCCACACAATATTTATTTGCACGACCGGTTTCGCCACCGGAGTGGCATCAAAACGTCTTTTTAAAGACCCTATTCTCCTACACAACTTGCCATACGGATAATGGACTCCGTTTCTCAAATATTTACAATGAAAGTTGTCAGACGCTTATTTTCTATCCTATAAAATTTTTAACAGAATTTCGGAATGTAAGGACACAAATTTTCATGCCAAAAGTATAAATATGCTTGCTTTACGGGCCAAGAGCATGACATCTTTATCCCAGATACCTGTTAATTGATGACGTGATTGATCAATTTCATGACTCACAACATTGTTAAAATTTCATTTTCAAAAGGTAGCCTTCTGAGACCACGGTGTGGATGATTGCTCCAATTTGTAGCGAATATCAAGCAATGCTAACCTAATCACACAAGCCGTTACAACCTTATCTATATAAAGTGCGTATCTGCCAGTTATTAAAGATGATTTTATTTTCTAGAAGTCTCTTTTAGAGATGTGAAAAAGTCGTAGATGTCTGAAGCTCGAATCCAGGTCTTCCATTTTCTCGACGGATACACTAAACCAATTAAACTATTGTATTAATACTGCACGATCCGGTATATAGAGCATAGTAAAGGGTATGAAAACACCAAATTTCCTAACTATATACCTAATTTGCACACTTAATACTATCTGGAGAAATAATACCAACATTAGCTAACTTTCTTACTACAATATTGCGGAATCTCTTTGAAGTCTGGCATCGAAAATCGCGTTCGGGAATCTTGATGACGCATTTTCGTCGTGAAAATCGATATTTAATAATTTTAGGAACAGCTTGCGCCTATGCTTGGTTCTTTTCCCCTTTAGGGTTACCCAACCATGGGTTTTAGTTATCCCCGATAGTCTGCTATCGGACCCGCCGTTCTAGCTCCAAGATCAAACCCTTCTAGTGTGTATTCCACACCACTCAATAGTACTCAAGCAAAGGACGAACTAGTGAAAAATAAGCCACTCTGTCATTCGACTGAAAACCCCTGAGAACACGGTTACATTGCCTCAGTCCCACATCAACTGACACCCAAAACTAATAACGTTACACCTCATGTTTGGGGAAAGTGTCCGTATGGAAACATATTGACAATGTTTCGATTCAATCAATTTTTCATTTCGAATAAAATCTCAATGTTAAAACTATGCCTTATTTAAATTAATGAGGCCATTAGTGAGAGAAGTTCTCGAATTGTTCTGCTCGTGAAGGTTTAATGAATGCCGAATTTGAACAAAGGAAAGACATTCACTTTCATTGGCTACAAACCCTTACGCTTTCGTGGTAACCGTGGGTAACATATGCGATGGAATGAGGAAGGACTGGGTTACCTCAAGGCGCATGGCACTAGCTATTCAGATTCACCGAAATTGCTGATCCTTTCGCGTTAAAATCCGTCTTCACCGGCTGTGTTCCCCCCGTAATGGATTATTGCATTTCTATTTGGTAATCTGCAGCCCTTTCGACGCTGAAAAGCCTCAACCGTCCGTTTTACCACAGTACTCCGTCTTCGCGTACCCCACTTCCACAACTGCTCCCGCACTCACATCCCTTTTTCTCTTGGCATGTCTTCTCTTACTCATCGCCATAAAACCTTTGGTTTAAAATATTTACATGCAAATTTTAATGGCCGATGCAGATGTAATGATATCTCAATCTCTTGTTTCTCAGTCAGATCTCCTTTCGGTTCTACCCTACTTTGCACACCTCGTTTCCGACCCTCAATCTCCCAAAGATCCATGTTCTAAAGCATCCCACGACTTTTAAACTCCCTCCTGTCCTATAACCCCTTACTCGAACTTTCTTCCCCTATCAATACACTCCTATCCTCTCTAAATTGAATATGTAGCTTTGCTAACTTTCTTATTTGTTTGTTCTTGTTTTTCTGTTGTTATTTTCTTTCCTTTAATATGCTATACATTTTAGTATTTTATTGTATTGTTCTCGTACTGTTTTGTTTTTTCTTTGTTTTAGAATTGTTAAGTATTAAGTTCCGATTGCTACGACGGTTATGATTCAATGTAATAGGACATTTCTGCCTGTTTATGAATCCCGCTGATAAATAAATTAATAAATAAAAAAATTCGGACATGGAATCTCTAAATTACCAATTTTGCTGACAGAAATAAACAAATAGTAAAAGAGCCTATTTCTTCGCGTGTTTCTTGAGACCGGAAGGTCTCCAAAATAATGTAAATTATTAGCAGTAAATCGATCTTTATATTCCTTTGAATATCAAGTAAAACTGATGGACATTGCAATGATCACGTTTAACAAAAGTAAAAATGTTCGAAAAATTTCGGTCGTTGAGGTCTCCGTTTAGAATCCACATTTTTGAAGGCTCGCTTAAATTCACAGTATCATTTGCACCTAGAATTTTTGAATGGGTAATTTTTTGTGGAAGTTTTATTTAGCCTCTAATGTAGCGTATTATTATTGTTGCAGAACCAACTTAACTTCCCCGAGCTTCAGATGGCGACTCTTGGCTCCAAGGATTGAGATCCACTCAAGATACGAGACCAACGGACGGGTGCTGTTCCTCCCGATCACGGGAAAGGGCATCTCTAACATTACTATGCGTGAGGACACGGAAAAATCCCTCTCGTGTTTTCGAGGGGCGCGAAATATCAATACAGCTTTGAAGTTTCAAGATGCTCATTATCTAACAGACTAGTAAACGCCCCCGTCAAGCATGACGGGACTTGATTTAGTTTAAAAATATATCTGTTATCGTATATATCTGGTCCTCCTAAGCACAAAAAAGTCGTAAGATCATAATAACTCAATATGTTTCTTAACAAACAAATTATTTATAATATTTATTCTACTTTTTTCAAGTCAAGAAAGCATACTTTACGTAAATTTCCTAGTAAACGCCCTCGTCAAGCATAACGGGACTTAATTTAGTTTTAAAAAATAATTACCGTACATTTCTGGTCCTCTTAAGCACAAAAAAGTCGTAAGATCATAATAACTCAATATATTTCTTACCATTATTTGAAACATTTATTCTACTGTTTTCATGTCATGAAAACCTACTTTACGTAAATTTATTTAAAAATTATGAGGGGCTCCGGATCGCCAAGTGGGCAACGGGTTCGACTTCAGTGAAAGCGGTCCCGGGTTCGATTCCCGGTGGGGGTCTACGTACGAAGTAACCTAAGCTGTCGAAGCACTTTTAACAATACTACTACTATAAAAATTATAATAACTGATTATCCCCGTGCACTTACATGGTATAATTCATGAAATTAACATTCAACAATGGCCTTAGTCGTCAAAGGGATGGGTTGTTTATTTCCGAGAACTTTAAAGAGATTTCCGTGTGTTTAATCATAATCCTCAAAAGTTCCGATCTATATCAATATTTCACGACTAAAATGAGAATCTATGACAATTTTCCTTTCTTTAGACACTTGTCTCAGTTTCGTAGAACTATTTTTTTTAATTTTATTTTGTAAAAGAAACAACCTCTGGAGGTAACGAACACCTATTTTACGTACATTTATTATGCAAAAGTTTGGGATATAACTCATGATATCAACGTTCAACAATTGCCTTGGTCGTCAAAGGGATGCGTTGTTTATTTCTCAAAAAATTTAAGAATTTTCCGTGTATTTTATCAAAGTTCTAGCCATTTCGAATTTGTATGAATGATTCACGACTTAAATAAGATTCTATGATTATTTTCCTTTCTTGTGACACTTGTCTCAATTTCGTAGTTCCATTGTTTCTAATTTAATTTTGTAAAAGAAACGACCTCTGCAAGTCATGAAAACGTAATTTACGTACATCTCTTATGGAAACGTATTTTGTGCTCCTGGGTTCGTACGCGGGCCTTTACAGAGATGAAAATAGTTTTCCTGGGGGTTTCAGCATCGTAGAAGCACAATGCAGTTTGTTTCAGATCTCTAAGTCTAAATAACTAAATTCAATTGAAGAAAGAAAAGATTTAATAGCAAAAAGAAGTCGACTGAGCAAATTTATTTCTACTACACCACAATCAATAATCACATGATGGTGATGCCCTGCATCAAAACCCGGGTGGTGTGTGTTATTATGGTGCAGTATAAATAAATTTGCTCAGTAAATTTCCTCTTGTTGTCATGGAATTCCACCAGCCAGCACTGCTGATAATAAAATATATACATATATTACATTTTATTTAATGTTCTTCTCAGTTGAAATGGGAAGATTCTAAATTAATAAACACGGGACATTTCTTTTAGAAATTTTGACTCCTTCATTTTATCTATGGAGGAAAAGGAACACACCTGTGTTAATATGTAGGAGTTTCAGAAAAGCTCTGAAAAACCGTAGTTTGCAAGCAAACCATCGGCTAGGAAATTCCGCAGGGTTAACAGCGGGGTTAGGCTGTTATCTTCATCGCCTCAAGATGATTACATAATTTTTGATATACGTATGAGATTAATAGCCTCCATAGCTATGGAGAACCCTGACCCCTGCTGGTTGAAAATTCCTAATTCTTTTTGGAGCTTTTCTTAAACTCCAATCCTTCCTTTTAATTTGATAATGTGATTCTACGAATTTAACGCTTCTACAAATATTTGTTTTTGTTTGATATAGAGAAGTGAAGAAAAATAAAATGAAAATACTTTCACATAGCTTATTTATCAATAAAATATCTAATTATTATGTATAATTCAGATTTCGGATTGTCAAAAACACACTTTCCGCAGCTCATGTGCGGCCTTATGATTTCATAGACGGACATCCTCTGAGTAAAGGTTCCCCACCTCTGATACATTTACATACGTGGTAGTCCTTGATGTGAAACTATAGGTATGGAATTTCTTTTATCTGGCAAATCAAAGTGTAGATATTTGAAGGTGCTTTTGAAACGAATATTAGGATCGAATGTTCATTACACTACTTCTCAGTTGTAAAAAGTAAACGCTTCAGTCTCGTGTATGGCATTAACCATTTAATTTGTGACAGCTGTATCTAAATGAAACTTATCCTTGTCATGGTTTTCAGTGGACGTCGATTACGTGTACAGCTTTGACTGCGATCTCAAACGAAAAGAGGACGGGAAAGAATATCTCGTGCCAAAATCTAGTCATATTGACTTCAAGAGCAGTAGAACTTACACCACACTTACGAACCTCTTCAACGGAAACAAATTTCTGGGTAAGAAAAATTCTAATCAAACTTATAATGATATATTTTGTTTCAATAGCGAGATTTATAATTAAAGCACGCATTAGAATTACGCTTAGTGTAGATAACAGTGTAAGATTAAGTGCGCTAGATAATTTAGTGTCAGAGGCGTAGATAAGGGGGTGGTTTTGGGGGTTCAACCCCCCATGAGAACAGGGACAACAATTGACGAAATCATGCGAGAGGTTGGCCTCTTGAAATTATGCCATTAAAATAACGCTGGAGATTCGCTATGTATACATGTTAAAATAAACCAGTTCCTATTTTCATTAGATTTTTGGGCGGAAGTATTTATGCCCCTGGATTGTAGGCAATTTATTCTTTACTCCATGGAACTAACCCCCCCAATAGACAAATCCTGGCTACGCCCCTATGTAGTGTGTTACAAGAAAAAATTCAATCTTCAATTCATCAGCTCCATTAACGTTCCCAATATAATTTTTTCAGTTTAATTAAGAAACTCAACTACAAAAATTAATCATTCCTTTAATGAAATGTATTTGCTATTTTATGCATGGAAATAGGCATTTTTTAGGGTCTGGGAATGGATTTATTTACTTTTATTTCTCATGAGAAAGTGGAAGGGAGGAAAGAGGGAAGTTGATACGAGCTCCAAACGATTGAGAATTCGTGTGGCTTCCTAAAACAGTTTAAGTTCGTATTCCAAAGTACACGCAAGTTTATTAAATAAAATCCTCTCCAACGACAAAGAATGAATCTGAATAGAGAGAAAGACTCGATGATAAGTATGACGGAAGTATGATCGGTGCAAAAGGAAAAAGGAGATTGAAAAGAGCTGGATAAATATTAACATTGTCATTTAACTTTACTGGAAATTTTATGTTCAACAGGAGCTTCTCTTCCTTTTCAAGTCCCCGTGTTCTCAATAGACATTAAAATGAAATACACTAAAGCTTTTTGAAGATCTCCGCACCGGAAGGCTACTAGCGAGGAAACCCACGCTATGGGTAAATGGTTTATCAGTGTAGAATGCTGTAAAGGAGAGGAATATAGTCACACTGCAAGCCAAGAGGATTTAGGCTCGCTTCACTGAAAACAGTATACTCGTAGATTGACTGTTACTTAAGTATTTACATAAGTATCACTTTTTTGTATGTAAAGTGTTATCAATTAAAATATATTCTTAACAATAAAAGCAGACGAGGGTTTTGAAGGAAACTTTGATTCATCTCGGCAGAGAAGTTTAGAATGTTGATTTGTTCAGATAAAGCGAAATGCGATGGTTTTTTCATTTTGCATTGAACCTTGCCTTAGAAATGTTTCTGGCACATTAACCCATTCTCATATAATTGCAACCCTGTAGAAATGTGATTCCAAATACCTCACATTAGATTAAAATAGAAAAGAATCAGCAATCAGTTATGGAGATTTAAGAAATAAGTAACCCATTATTAGCATTGCTATTTTTCTAAATTATTATTGCTATTATGTATAAGCTATTTTCACGTTGAGACTCTGAAGCTCCTTGATTAAAGGAAGGATTTTTCCATATTGACGACTGAATGTCAACGAAGTCAGTTACTTTACGTACTGCAAATACATTGAGCCAATATTGTTACTTAGAAGTGGTTGACTGTGTTTTATGTTCAATACCCTTGGTGAGAGAATTCTAACCATCTCTATTCTTACAGGCGATGAAATGAACTTTTTCCTCAACCAGCATTGGAAGGAGATACAGAAGGAATTCGGCCCTCCGATTGCAGACGCTCTCGCCAAAGCCATACGAGAAATCGTGGATGGTATAACTAGTCAAGTACCCTTCGATGTCGTATTTCCAGACTCCCTATGAAGATATTTCATTATATTGGAATATATCTACGGTATAAACAAAAACTGATAAGGCTGTAGGCGAAGACATCTCCTTTTATACAAGAGAGTCCATTGACAAATAAAAAAACTTTAACTTTCTCATGTCTTAAACTTATTTTTTCGCCTTTTGGGTCCCAAATACATCAAATAACGTAAAGATTTAAACAAGTAATCTTTAGTTGGCATCAAAGTTATCATTTAAAAGGCACATTCAAGATGTAGTGAGGTCAGCTATGGACCTTGAGGCTATGTAACCGCGTTCTCAGGGGTAGTCAATCGGAGTCAAAGAGGTGACTTATTTCTCGCTCGTTCGTCCATTACTTGATTATTGTTGCGCAGTATGGAATCCACACGGAAAGGGTCTGATCTTGGAGCTAGAGCGCGTACAACGGAGAGCGGCTCGTTTCGTTAAGGGAGATTATAGCTTCGATAGCAGTGTATCAGATATGATCCAAACCTTCGGCTGGGAATCTCTTAAGGATAGAATGAGCGAGCATAGGAACAAGTTATTTCAGAAATTTCAAGTACTGATTTGTATGACGAAATACGCGATGTCGTGATTCCCGTTCTCAGCGAGCGCGGAACCAGAGGATTAAGAGATTTCGCGGGATTATAGCGAGAACGGATAGGTCTCTTTTTCTGGTAGCATTAGAAATACCAACCTGGTAGCTTATCAATAGGTTCGGTGTTTTCCCACCCCCTGCCATACACCATACGGCGGCTTGCGGGGTACTAATACGTATAAATGTAAAAAGTATTACTACCTAGATTGTGTCGTCGCACCAATTTTACGCTAGGTGAACAGTGCTTAAAACAGTGCAGGTTTAGAGTGCAACCTCGGTTCTTCGGTGATTACGACGTACTTGGCCGGCGTACCGTACCAGCGAAAATAAGTTATGAAGCTGTAGGTAAGAATCGATTTAAGTATATGTATCCCGACAATATTAGCAATATCCGCTTGAGTACAGTTGGGAAATTTTCAGCGAAAAAAATGATAACTAATATTATTATCTAAACTTCAGTTAGGCGCTACGCCTTGTGGGAGTCCCATCATACACTATACAAAGATACATCTACACCAAAGTGTTATATTATCAACTAAGTTCTAGATTTAACGATGTTCGTAGTATAAATAATAAAGATAGAACACTTCTACCGTTACCACCAAAAATATTTATTCCACGACCATGGTTTCGACCCTTCGGGTCATCTTCAGGTCACACCTGAAATAATTTTGGTGGTAACGGTAGAAGTGTTCTATATTTATTATTCTATAATGACTACCGTAGCGGTCGAGGGTAAAATCCCCACTGTAACTCACCCTATCAAACAATCCCTTATTCCCTTCAGAAATTTAGACAAAACTGTAGAATATTATTATTGGTATCCAGCGATACTTGGTGGAATGACATAGTTAAGATATTTTAAAACTGTATAAATCTCCAACGTTAATCCTTACAAATAAGCACAACATTTCTTTAAAAACAAGAAAAATTTCAATTGTTACAAATTACAGTACCTTTTGGATGGTTGACTCTCAGTCATAAAACTTTTCATAGGCATCGCCTTCTCTTTAAGCCGAAAAATCTCCATTACCATCTCCAAGATTCAAACCCAAAACTTATGGCGTAACTAGTGGAAAAATTACATCCGCAATTGGAACTTGATTGTTTATTTTCAATGTGCGTAACTGGACGCTCGGAATTCTCCAAGGCGAACAGGTCTCCCTAGGTACCTATTGAAAAAAAAGTGGTATTTTACAAAAAACTGAAATGTCTCACTGATACTGGGAAAATAATACTTTTCTAAAGGCTTCCTCGTGGAATAATCTTGCTATTTCAACATCGAACGTCCTTCTCAGTCTAGTTAGTCAAGCTATTAGATCTGTTTGATTCTTTGTTCTTGGATAAAAGTTACGTACGATGTGATCATTTTGAGATTTATTTCATTAGTAGTTTAAGGCGCATACGGGTGAAATGAGTGTCATGTTTTAAAGATTTAACAAACTCTTACTGCAACGAATTACACTAGAAATCGTACCAATAGTCTGGTGGTAATGACAACGTAAAATCTGTATAGATAATAATACTTTGTGGCAATTGAGCCTTGAGAATGCACTTTTAATTTCCTTCTTTAGCTATAGGGATTTACAGTTACCTGTCAGTTAGATTAAAGATAACAACGGAAGAAGCAGTGATCAAATAAGAATACTTTACAACAGCTCGGGTCTCTAACTGCAAATCATATATTTTTACATTCCACTCACGATTAAAACTTCAAGCCTCCTGTACTATAGTAAATAAGTAGACATTCATTGTATGTGCGCGCATATGCAAGTGTGTGCGTGTATATATATGTATAACTATTCATTGAAGTATTTGGCAACACTCATGCATCAGTAGCTTTCATCCTATCCTAGCCATGGCAGAGCTAAGAAAAAAGTGATAGATATAAGATACATTTTCTCTATCCTGCGCCAAAAGACAAAAAACGCTTCAAGATCTGGTAGCATGGAAGAAAAGCGTTCGTGAGGTCATAAAAATCTATGAAAATTAAAAATCACAGTACATAGAAAGATAACCACCGACATTGGTAATTGCTGGCAATTAATTTTTTCAGCAAGTTCTGATAATATAATTCTAGATCCCGTAAAACACAGCATCGTAAATGTCGATAAGGTGAAATATTCTACCCCATAAAACACACAAGCTTTATTGCAATTGCTTTTAACCTTAAGAAGCATGTTGACTTTCTTATTACAAGTCTTCCTATCAGCATAACTAAATCGTTTCGCAATTCACATGGCGTTATTCTCTTCAGATTTGTATCGCTGATTACTGAAAAATACTGATACAAACACACGAATGTAGCAGAAACCAAATACACAGAGAATCCTAAATAATTTGGTCTTTGTTATTAAAACGTAATATACCAAGTATTTTATAGCCAATGTTCATGGAAAAAAGCAGTTTCGTGCATGGGGGATTAGTGCATATATTCGTTTATAGGTGGACCTTTAAATACAAAATTTGAAGAAAAAATCTAGAGTTGAACTGTACGTGAGAAAAGTGCAAGGTTCATCCAAAAAGTTCTACCCGGTTGGAAATAAAAACTTTGAAAATCAACTTTAGATAACATTTTTGTATAACACGTATCAATAAATTATATAATATTTCAATAAATAATAAAAATTTATATAAATTAAAAAATTGGTGATACGGTATGGCTAAATGTTTCAACATCGACGGTGATTATGCGGGAAAATGAGTAAATTACATAACGCTTCACCAAATATAAATTTAACTTGAAGATTATTTGCGTAGTTTTTATTCCAAAATTGGTTGATATTTCTGGACGACCCTTACATTTATAGTGAGTAAAAAAAAAGATTTTATTTGAGATGTGAGTTACACTTCTGCAAAATCTTACCGTCGATTCTATTTAATTCTATTCAATTATATCTCTTTTAGTCCTTATTACTTGAAAATGTAATTTTTTAAGCCCACACTTATAATTAAATGATTGAAATTAATCCACTAAAAGTAGCTTTCCAGTATTTAATACTTATAAAAAACTAGGGTCGAATCATACACAAGATACGTAAAAAAACTTAAGGAAATTTTTATTAAAATTTAGGGGGGTCAACCTATCAACGATATCGACATATAACCGTGTATATACGGTAGTTTAAAAAATGCTCAAACACTGATGGAATTATCTTCAATATGATTAGGCAAATGCAATGTTAATCGCACTTTTCTACCCACCTTTGCAATTTTAACGCCCATAGATGTTCCAATAACTTAACTCAACGCTTATGGAAATATATACCCTGAGAACGATGTATAAGAAAAATAATATTCATTGACACCATATATTTACGTAATGCAGCCACGCGGATCTAGAATAATTCTCCACCATTTCTGCGCGTGTGTTATTTATTATCATTTTACAGTTGAGTATATTACCATATATAACTCATGATGATAAATAAATAAATAAATAACGTCTTTATTTTGGGCGAAATTGAGACTTTAAAGTCTCCTCTTCAACTTCCATGATGATCAGTCTTAGCATATTTTGGCCTAGCTTTGATCTTCCTGTAAACCAACCCAACCCACCTCATACCGATCCAACCCAATTAAAGAATAGACCCTTCATTTTGAAACAAACACCACATTCACGGTATCATTGGGCATTAATCTTCTTCAAAATTATAAAAAAAAGTAAAACATATTTATAGAATATCAATAAAACCACGTGTGAAATAAAAATCCAAAATTTTCTGTTATTCTGTGTTTCATTCCAAAATATTTCGTGCCAGTGAAACGGCGGTGACGAAAAGTGCCTGGTGGCGAAACGTCCCATTCGCAAGCCAAACGTAGTTAAGTAAATCAGTTTCTCCCGGTACAACATAAAATAGAAGTCGTTAAAGTTTTTATCTCATTGTGGATTTCCATCTTTGAAATCAACATGAAAACATTTATGGCGAGCAGTGATTTTTTTCTAAATTCTCTTCAGAAAGATCTCTAATTTAAAATTAACATTTCGAAGAAGGTGTGGATTTTCCAGAGGCGCGATCAACATAATAATTAAATCAGTAAATGTCAAAAACAAACGATTATAAATTAATATTTTTCATAAAATACTTTGTGGATACATCGAAGAGCATTATAAATCAGTTCTTTGTTTCATTGCCAGTTATTCAATTACACATTAAGAAAATCCTCTAAGAGCCAACGATTACGGTAGTTGCAGACATAGGTTCTGCAGTCTCCTCAAGGATACCGCTCCTACTATTTGAAATTATCTCAAATTTACTTTTTTTTAGAGAGCAAATTTACCTATTTATTGTAACTGGCGAATTAAATGTTTTAATAAACCGTGTAGTCATGGGAGACCGATCAGGATGCGGCGTAGTCATGGTCACTCTAGTTCTCAACCAGGTATTTATGCGTCACTAAGGATCTCTTTTCGAAATTATTGAAATTGCACGTCCCAGAGGTGATGGTGTGATCCTGATGTGATTATTTTCACTGAACCTTGCAGAAAGGTTACACAATTTTTTGTGATTATAATACGAAATAGTACTATAAGATACACACTCTTCACACCGCGAGATATGAAGAAGCAGAAGTGATTGCTATTTACAACCTGTAACTCAAATGACCGAATAAATAATTAAGGAACGAGTTCCAGAATTAAATTAATGAGAACATCATAATTTGAGTGAGCAATATTGCAATCCGAGTTTTGCTTAATTGTATGAGTTCCTATGGTTGATAAAAGAGTTGCTAACTGGAACTAGTTGCATTCTCTTGGTTTTATATGGGAATAGTTGATTACTGCTGCAAAGAAACTGTGTACTATAAAAGTTATTACAACATCCGTAAAGAAAGTGTTCAAAACTGGATTGAAATTCGTGTTTTTTCTTTGGTCAGATAAGCCAGAAACTTAGCAAAGACACTAATCTAATAGTAAGATTTACAGTTAAGGTAGCTCCATTGAGAAAGATATAAAGCATCCTTATGATTGGACCATACACTTAGGAATCGACGCTTCTTTAAGTGAGAGCATCAATTAAATCAGCTTCAATGTATTTCATTGTTTACAGATAATCTACTGGAAATTTTAAACTGTAAAGAAGTNTTAAGCAGTAGTTTCATATAACAAATCCTTGTTATGGAAATAATATTTTAATAAAAACTTCCGAATTTTGAACATCTCTTAGTAGTTGTAAAGAATAATATTTTTTCTCATACTGCCTTTCTCCTTCACTTGTGTGTTCTCGTAAACTGAAATGGAAATCAAATCAAAGTACAAAAACGTCAAAATTGCTGGAAAACGAACCAAACAGAATAAAGAGATGCTCTGCCGTATACATTTTTAGGAAAAACGTCAACATTTTTCGAACTCCGAAATTTTAACTTCAACATAGTGCAATCCTACGAGGATTAGGATTAATACTAAAGTTACCATTACTATATCTGTAATTTAAGCGATTATATCGCGATTTTTACGATTTTTACTTCCATAATCCACCTTCCTTTTCGGCGACATCTCATTGTTCATCGATCATTTCATTATTTTCCCTTCTTACCCTTAACATAACTTTTGACTCACTTGAAAATCAATCAAGTATAAACACATAACTAATAATAATATAAGGTACCTGGCCATATTCCGACACGTTATGGTTTCATGATTAAAATTTTATAAATATTAATCACAGCGTGCTCAAATGTTTTCGAAAGCTTGCATTTTTTCACAGTAATAACAATCTGAATAAAAGTTTTAAAATGTCGGAATTTATGCCACTTGATCCGACACAGCTGTTCATCAAGTATTAGTTGTAGTAGTAGCAGTTAAAATGTGCCTCAGGTCTTTTCGCACGAAAAGGCACCACCGGGGATTGAACCGGAGACCACTTCCACCAAAGACGAATGCCCACTTGGCTGTTCGCTGATGTGTGAGACAGCGTGCTGTTCTTAAGCTGAAGATCTGAAGGCGAAAAAATGGGTACAAAACTGAAATAAGTTTTATTTACTTGAAAGAAATAAATAAATAATTTATGCCAATACTAGAAAATTTTCACTCGTGGTCTATCGTTCGTATATCGTATGTCGTATAAATATATCCATCTAAGAAAGCAGCTAATCATAAGACGATTAAAAGCCACAGTAGCTGTGCATGTAAGTTACACATTCCTCAGCAATATACGGGACTTGAACTTGCGAGTAAACGAAAATAAGGAGCAGCAATAGTGCTTGTGCCAAAAATTATTATTAATATTTACTACTACGACGCATTAGGCACCCCACGATCTTTCTAACTCATTCTCCAAATGCTCACTCAGTATCGATTATTTCTCAAAAGATTTATTTATAGAAGGTTAGAAAACTGCTGTTTATGAATTAGAGGTTTAAAAACAAATACTCAGTAAGCCGTCTTTCGGCAAGCGGAACTCGCGCTCAGAGACTTTTTTTTAGATTAATTGAAATTTATAAATGCAAAGAAAATGCTGATAAAAGTTTATGAAAGTGTTACGATTAGTTAAATATGCTCAAAAGAAATTGTACATGGTGTAAAAACTGCACGTATATCAGAACAAAAACAGTTTTTCTTTACATATAATACGTGTTATTAGAGATTTAAAAACTCTACAAGCTATACATCGGCAGACGGAACTTGCGTTCGGAAACAAACAGTAAGTTCCGGATTACCGACTTTTAGAAGGCTGTGGTGGAATACCTTGTGGTGTAAAGGAACCCATATGGTTTTATCAAAATCTTTAACCAATAAATAAGTCTCCTTTAAAGGCGCTGTTTAACAAATGTGAGATTCCGCCTTAGACGTCTTTACTCTCGTCTTTATTCCACTAACCATTCTGTTGAATACCTGGGATATAGCTATGAGAATTTCGATACCTGAAAGCCAAACACCTTGACCTAAATAGTTTATTTTAGGAGGTGCTTGAAGTAGTCATTCCCTGTCATCGTTTTACTTTAAAATAAGAGTTTTGAAATTCAGATTACAAATCTAAATTTCAAATACAACGATCGAATTTGAATTGAAAATTCTCCGATCGCTTTCTGGCGATTCCATTCAGTTCTTCCAACGGAAAATCGAGTCGTAAATTTACGTAAAGATTTAAGATTAAAAACTGACCAGCAATTTTATGTGATGATGGGTATTCAGCTCATTAAAATTCGCAGAATTGCTTCTAAAATGTATCCGACATGAGTCGCGTTCTTAATGAATCTTCAAGATTCTGTTCACGGATACACTGATATGAGTATAAAAGAAAACAATCCCTAAACTCGCCTTGAAAAACCTAAATTTATTTTTAAGCATATGATCATCTGCGTAATAATGAAGAAAACAGGTGTTTTCGCACGTTAGCTGACGCAAAATAGCCTTAGAAAGAGAAATCATAAGTCCAGGGTGATTTCCAATGGTAGCTTACTATGTAAATAAAAAATGTTTATGAGAAATCAATAGTCATTCGGTATAATGGTTACGCACACGCTCTAGTAAAAGGACTGAACTTTTACAAATATTTCTTTGAGGATAAAAGAGCCAATCTGTAGCAATTCTGATCACCGATACGCAACTGCTGTTTAACTCATTTCATTCGGAAATCGAGCGCATTTTTGCATAAAACAATCTTTTTATTCCGCATTCCAAAACTTTGAGGGAAACATATGCCCTTCGAAGATTTACGGAAATTTTTCCCTTGCAACTTAACGAAAAAAGTAATGCATAATTCAACACTGTGCGAGCATAATTTTTCACTGAGACAAAGGTTACGGAACCTATGCTTTGATAGATGATCGCGAATGAATAATTCAGTTTCAAAAGATACCCCTAGTCTTTCTCACTGCGAAACAAATTTTACTTGATTTATATATTTTAAATATATATTCACTCGTACACGAAAACTTGCGAAACGAATTTTACTTGATTTTTATGCCATTTAAAATATACATTTACTCGTACATGAAAACTTGTTTGCGGACTGGGTCGTACGTAAAAGACAATTTTTCTACGATTCTTACGAGGATGTTTTTACTTGTCAGTGAGATGGTGGATAATTAAACTGAACTGGTTCTGTCGAGTTCCTTAAAACCGGAAATAATAATTGATTAGTGTCATTCAGTCAGGATCTGTGTTGAATGAAGGCCTTCGTTCAAGGACTTCGGAAATCCTTGATAAGCGTAAAACAAAAGTAGCGAAATAAAAATTCTTACTAGTATAGTGATACCCCCTGCCACACGCCGGAAGGCGGCTTGCAGGGTACTTATGTAGATGTAGATGTACTTCAAATCAAAGTGCTTCAGAATGACATTAAATTCACGGAAATAGTAAAATTCACGGAGGAGACCGTCACTTTGAGGAATCTTGACATCACGAGGATTTGTCAAATAAAAACAATCTTTAAGCAGTAGTTTCATATAACAAATCCTTGTTATGGAAATAATATTTTAATAAAGACTTTCGAATTTTGAACATCAACCAGGTATTTATGCGTCACTAAGGATCTCTTTTCGAAATTATTTAAAGGCTTCGTCGTGGAATAATCTTGCTATTTCAACATCGAACGTCCTTCTCAGTCTAGTTAGTCAAGCTATTAGATCTGTTTGATTCTTTGTTCTTGGATAAAAAACGTCAACATTTTTCGAACTCCGAAATTTTACTTCAACATAGTGCAATCCTACGAGGATTAGGATTAATACTAAAGTTACCATTACTATATCTGTATTTAAGCGATTCTATCGCAAATTTTACGATTTTTCCTTTCATAATCCACCTTCCTTTTCGGCGACATCTCATTGTTCATCGATCATTTCATTATTTTCCCTACGCACCCTTAACATAACTTTTGACTCACTTGAAAATCAATCAAGTATAAACACATAACTAATAATAATATAAGGTACCTGGCCATATTCCGACACGTTATGGTTTCATGATTAAAATTTTATAAATATTAATCACAGCGTGCTCAAATGTTTTCGAAAGCTTGCATTTTTTCACAGTAATAACAATCTGAATAAAAGTTTTAAAATGTCGGAATTTATGCCACTTGATCCGACACAGCTGTTCATCAAGTATTAGTTGTAGTAGTAGCAGTTAAAATGTGCCTCAGGTCTTTTCGCACGAAAAGGCCCCACCGGAGATTGAACCGGAGACCTCTTCCACCAAAGACGAATGCCCACTTGGCTGTTCGCTGGTGTGTGAGACAGCGTGCTGTTCTTAAGCTGAAGAGCTGAAGGCGAAAAAATGGGTACAAAACTGAAATAAGTTTTATTTACTCGAAAGAAAGAAATAAATAGTTTATGCCAATACTAGAAAATTTTTACTCGAGGTCTATCGTTCGTATATCGTATAAATATATCCATCTAAGAAAGCAGCTAATCATAGGACGATTAAAAGCCGCAGTAGCTGTGCATGTAAGTTACACATTCCTCAGCGATATACGGGACTTAAACGTGCGAGTAACGAAAATAAAGAGCAGAAATAGTCCTTGTACCAAAAATTATTATTATTATTTACTACTACGACGTATTAGACACCCCACGATCTTTCTAACTCATTCTCCAAATGCTCACTCAGTATCGATTATTTCTCAAAAGATTTATTATTAGATATTTAAAAACTCTACAAGCTGTACATCGGCAGACGGAACTTGCGTACGGAAACAAACAGTAAGTTCCGGATTACCGACTTTTAGAAGGCTGTGGTGGAATACCTTGTGGTGTAAAGGAACCCATATGGTTTTATCAAAATATTTAACCAATAAATAAGTCTCCTTTAAAGGCGCTGTTTAACAAATGTGAGATTCCGCCTTAGACGTCTTTACTCTCGTCTTTATTCCACTAACCANGAGCAGAAATAGTCCTTGTACCAAAAATTATTATTATTATTTACTACTACGACGTATTAGACACCCCACGATCTTTCTAACTCATTCTCCAAATGCTCACTCAGTATCGATTATTTCTCAAAAGATTTATTTATTTTATTTATGCTGCACTATGGATCAACAAATGGAGTATAAAGCACTATACAATATATATCACTTTCTAAAAGTTTCATACCGACAAATGGTTAGAATGACACTTACTTCGAGGCTCACGCTTGATACACTAAAACACATGTGCTCTAATACACCCAGCGCCACACTTAGGACTATGAAACTTCTTTTGTCTTCTCCCTGACAGACGCATGTCCGTAATTTACCAACGACGCTCCGACAATTACAGTACTTCTGGCAATACGCACTGGTATCGAAATTATAAGCCCATGTCATATTATGGCGTAGGTGCCTTACTAATAAATATAGCGTAAAGAATTCATGGTAAAATCATTTTAAAAAGTTGAGCACCCGTTCGGAAGGAAGTAAATATTTATAGTATCAATTCAATTTACGTCATATCTGATCTTATAGTATACTCGAAAAAGTTAATTTGAACCATTTTAAATATTTTTAATACATTTGGCAATATTTTTATTGGGTTTAGAGACTCTTCCAAGATAAATTGAAATCAATTATCATCACCATAGGTAATATATTGAATAAATTAACAGAGGAAATGCTGGATCGGCTGTGCTATTTCCAATAAAACCTATTACTGGTGGTGCAATAGCAGCATCATCGTGAGTGCATAAAATGAAGAAATCATAAAAGTTTTGAGCCGATGCCATATCTGTTATCGGAGATTTCGTAAGCTCAATCAAGTCTAGAAGGTTTTTATGAGAAAATTCGTTTAATTTCATTGAAGTTAGACTGTGCAAAAGAATCAATAACCACGTCCATCAAACTGGAATTTTTTAATGTCGATCATTTAATTTTTTTTATGTACACATTATCATCATACTTTTTCTGTAAATAACCATATATACCTCTGTACAGGTCAATCACGAGAATAGGTCGATCCTGTGATTATTTCATGAAAATATCAGATTACTCCGAAGTGCATCGTTTATTATTGACACTCAGTTTTCCGTATATATTAAACGCAGCTAAGGCAATTCAGGTGGATTAACTACCATTTTTATTAGTCCTTTTTTTCTAAATCCAAGACAGAAAGAGATAAATATTACAATGTATCCATCACGTGTCCTTATATTGCAGACGTTTAAGTCAGCGTATATTCGAAATTATGGAAATACATCTATATACTTTATATATAGAAATATTTCCATGGGCTCCCGCATAGCCAAGTGGGCAACACGTTCGACTTCAGTGAAAGCGGTCCCGGCGGGGTCCTATGTGCGAAATGACCTTAGTTGTCGAAGCACTTTTAACAATGTTACTATTAGTACTTCCATATTTATCTTCAATTGCTTGGAGGAAGGCCAATTTCGATTTTTTTATTCATAGAGAACCGGTATACGTAATTCTGAAAAACTGCAGAAAACGAAATCGCATTTTATGCTAAGTATAAACTGTAATGCTGATTATAATCCATATCTACGCTTCTATAATCTCACTTATAACCTATTACTATGCATAAAAAAGTTATGAGTTATTACACTATCGCGTATAGTTATAGATATATAGAATTTTCCTATGAAATTTAGCATTTAAAAGACGAGGTTTATAAGAATGCATCGGGTAAATATGGAGAGAAAAGGCACATTGCAAAAAGGAGTTTAGCCAGATGAGCTTTTCGCTGGCCTAAGATCATAAAGAGAATTGCAGAAAAGCGAAAGGAGCAAAGAATTAATCGACTAAGAGTCCACCATGCTAAATTCAATGAGTTAACATTGGTTACAGTTTTCATCGAAGGTTTAAATATATGATTCATATTAAAGTATCACTTTTAGCTCTCTTCGATGTGGTATTGGACCATTTGTGACCTTAAGAATGGGCAGAGCGAACAATATGATGCCTCTCTTCAATTTTCAACGATTCCATAACTTCCACGAATAATACAGATCAATTCCTCAAGAAAGGTGGTGTGTTCGGAGACCCCAAAAGTTGCACTTAGTTATTTTTGTCTCTAATATTTGTACGTTTAATTTAAAGAAAAACTTCTTTGTCTTTATTCAAGCCACACATAATACACATATGGTTTCCTCCTGAAATACGATGCTAAATTAGGAGGATGTTTAATAACAACGACCGATTAATTGCCTAGTTAACTAAAAGTAACTTGAATTTCATGAATAAAATTTGCTACAAGCTTTATTTTCTGGTTTATTCGGATTATATTCAATGCCATGACTTGCTTATAACTGCAGAAATTTAAATAAATTTCAGTCTCCACTAGCGTTTGGCTCCTGCATGGCCTCCATAGCATTCAAAGAGGAAAAATAGTGGTTTCCAATCACACAGAATTAATTTATAGGTAAGTAATGGTTATTCATTAACCAATAACGCATTTCGTATGAAACCAGAAATGAGAATATCGGAGCCAGCGAAATAAATTTAGTTCAAATGAATAAAATAAACTTTCATGTATTTATTACCAGCATAGTTGTGTCTTCATATTCTCATTAAGACTGAAAAATATCAATGTAATTAAAATGTAACTTTTAGAGTTCCATTAAAGTGAAGAGTTGACGTAAATTTTTATTCGACTGACAACATTGATTGTAACACGCATAAATGAATGAATCTGCCAATAGAATAGGGTAAGCAATGTAGGGTTAACAATGAAGAAGAGGCCCGCGACTATATGAGAATACAAAAAGGTGTTTGCGGATAAAATATATTGAAAAACGCTACTACAAAAATTATCGAAACGTCCTCTGTTAGGGGAGGAGTGGGTCTTAGTTCCTGAAAACCACATTTGCAAACACATATTACATTTAAAATGTCGATTCAACAAAATCACAATAAGAGTTTGGCTTGGCGGAAATCTCTCAAATCAATAATAATCATAACAACCACGTCTTTGTTAGGCGAATATTAGTCTATGAAACCGCTCACACAACTTACTCACTCCTACTCTATCATGGCAAAAGACAATCATGACTAAGCCAGTATTCGAACTCGGAACCACGGAGTTTTCACAAATGATTATGAAGGGAAATAACCACTTAACAAGAAAACAGCCGGCGTAAGAAGCGGGCGCAGAAATATCGCACGGATACACGGAGCATTTAATGGAAAAATTAAACGCCAAAATAACACTGAATACGAAGCACCCGTCATATATAAATGAGACACATTATACATTAAATTAATATATTTCGTCTTAAATCGATGTGTATGCATACATTAATTTCACTTATAATTCAGTGCAGCAGAAAATGAGTACCTAATGTGCTACTCATTTATACAAACTGTATGCCGTGACACATGCTTACATGATAAAATCATTTACTAATAATCTTTGTATATAACAACCAACATTACAGGACAATTATCCTCACGGAAAAACCAGTAACGTTCGAGCGAAACAATCTACCGGAACGACGCAGGGTTAAGACTTCAATCATCGACGGAGACGATGCGGAAGTGCAAACCTATCACCGTGACAAAATTCAATAAAGCAGATACAATCTCAACCTCCACTTCCGGAAGGCACCTCGTCCCTTACAGGCTTCCCACGAGACATCCGGATGAAATATACAAACTTCGTGCGCAATTCCAAGGATTCGAGTGATTTCCAAACCTCCCCCATCGGGGATCGCTCCCCCTCGTGGGCGTGTTCGGAAGCATTCAACTCATTTCCTTATGCGCAACGTCGCATGGGAAGGGATACGCTGGTGGTGGGGAGGAGTCTGCACAGGTGTTTTTAAGGTACGCAGGATTCCTCCGAGCAGTAGGATTGGATTTCCAGCGCGAGAAGGTCCCACTGAAGAGTCCTCCAGGCAAAGAAAGCTTACCACTGCTGCTAACTTTTTGATAGCAAGAGGGTACAGCGCTCTTCGGACGAGATGGCTCTCTGCAGGGGTGCCCTCCTATTGGTGACGGTTTCGGTCGTTGCTATGACAACCGGGACGCAAGCCGCTCTTCCACTGCGTGAGTATAGGATATTTTATTTGGTTTCCATGTGATTTTCCCTTACCAATGGATGAGTATAGGATATTTTGTTGTGCTTCCATAGAATTTGTCGAAGTGGCCGCGATCTTGAGGCTATGGTGATTGATAAGGACGGGATTGTGAATTTACCTGCAAGGAACCGTATTATCTTCTACAGATACTTGGAATTGCGGGAATCACACATTCGATCATCAAAATATTTCTATACCTTGCCTTATTTTACTATATTAATGGGTCATAAGACATCATTAGTTCTATTGTATTATTACGATATTAATTAAATAGAGTGTTCAATTATTGTTATATACCCAGAGCGATATTCAACCATAATCGTCACCTTATATTCAATTTATTAAGCTTTAAAGCTTTAAAAAACAAAAATGTAATTTACTTCGAGAAAATATCGAGCTAGAGGTAAGGACCATGGTATATTGGTTGACCCCTAACTTAGGAAAATCATAAGGCACTTCCACAATTCCTTTCACGGTAATCATTTCACAGATATTTCTTATGAATACATTCTGACCAGTTTATAATCAATTCCAGGCTGTTCCATTTACAAATCACCATAATAATAAATCTTGAACAATGTATGCAATACTTACAGTGCTATAGTTGGATCTGTACTTTCTTTGGAGTTTATTCAATTAAATTTCCAATATTTTTTGAAAAAAGAGAGGAACTTTATGGATTCCTGCCAATCTTCATTACATACAATTTTCAACGGAATTTGAAAAACTAAAGGAGTGAAAGTCAGCTTATACCTTCTCTTTGATGGCATTTCTTATAATTAATCCCTTTCCAAGATTAATACACCATCTCTTCAATAGAAGAAAGGAACTCTCCTCCCTAAAATACGAAAGAAAAACGCACGTAGTTACAATCAATGTATCAGCCCACATTCCAAAAAGGGTTTGGTAGGATGAAATATTCGGAAGATTACCAGAGACAAACTTGATGACGCACCCTTTGTGGATTCGTTATTAGGATAGGATTACAAATCGAGTACTTTTTTAAATGGTTAACTTAGATCATTTAAACAATTTAAGAATTAATATAAGAAAAATTTCAAGACACTATAGTACTTAACTATTCGACCAAATCTGACAGACTAATTCATAATAATATAGTACAGTTGAGGAAAATGACAAATATTAATTTCCATACACGAAAATTAACCAGTTTGAGTATATAAACATATAAAAGAATATTTTAACAGAGTATGTACTTGTAAATCGTTCGCGGTCGAGAATAACTTCGAATGCAGCAAGAAGTAATATCTTAAACTTTGAAACAACAAATATACGCAGACACTCAGTAAGCACGTTTTTAACCAGTAACGCAATATTTTCAATTCCTCCGTCTTTAAGTATCTTTTCTCTCACTACAAATATTATTCGGAATGGAGTTCCAAGAGTTTAAAAACTTTCTATCTAAGAGATCTTCGAGAGAAATAAATTGATGAACTTATGATTATTATTCGGTTGGCCGTTAGAATTGGATTCATGAACCTGTCCGACGATCCTGGGGTTTCCGTTCATGCGTTTATCGTTTCAGTTCAATCATTTAATTCCAAATGCTTCCCGTCCAGTATATCTTCCATTACCTAATTCAAATACATTAAATATATCAGCTAGTTTCAATCAGTAGATTTCGTAATATCGATGCTAACCATTATTTACAGTAAAACTTTCCCTGTCAACGATCATTATCATTAGTTACGCTTAATAAAACTCATAGAAAAAACTGGTGTAAAATATTTAAAACATTTTATTATCTTTCGCACTTGACGTTCTTTATTGACTCGGGCTCACAACTATCAACTCAATTTGTAAGGGAAATCTCATTGGATGCATAAATTCTGAGAGGGCTGCTCTCAAGAATTAAGTCAGCTGCTTTATACTGCAATATATATTCCTTACATGCATTTGCCCTTGTGTACTTCTTTTCCTTGTTTTGACGTTAAATTATGTTCCTGATGCCAAAATGTCGAATCCAAGCAGTGTGGAATGATGAATATTTCATCAACCTATACGACCAACTCATATCCCTACGATCACGTTTAAAATGACATTAGAGGACACGTCTCCATAGCTATGTCGATATTATACTGCATAAAAGAGCATTCCATTCAATGGGCATTGGATAATTATGAATTCTTATCTGAGTAATGAAACGTACTGTGCTCTACCGGTGGCTTTTCTGCATCGAAAGAATTTTCATAACCTTCATTATTGAAATTTCATTTATTATAAAGGCAATTATTCAGCAGTATTGATTCAGTAATTTACAGAGCTGTTGATTTAGTAATTTATAGAGCTCTTAAAACGGAAATTCATTTTCTTATCTTCATCTTAAGGGCAATCTTACATGTCACAAGCCAAATATAATCTCAAATCATCTTTTATAAAATTCAACTTAAACACTCACTTTCGCAGTGATTTCTCCTTCTCGCGTATTTCCTAACCTTTTATCGAACTTCATATTTTTCTTACATACCAATATGATCCTCTCCATTTCTTATTTCTTACCACTCAAATATCTAAAGCCAAAGTGCTATGATTCACATATTAATAGATAGGATTAAGCTAGTAATCCTTAAGTATGTAACAGAGTAACAGAGCTTAAAGAAAGAGGCCTGTAAAATCAAATCACACAGTTAAAATGTTACATTAATTAACTTATAATCATTAGTTTATTTCAGCGGAACTTAACATACTCCTTTTTTTCTTCCTGCGTAAAAGAAGCGTTTAGAGAATCATCATTGGTAATTTAATGACACATTTGGTGTCATCCCAACATTATCAGTTTTAAAGAGATTTATTTACACTATGAATATTCTTTTTAAGTATTTATTTAATAAAATTTTTACTTAAATAAAAATAGGCATTCGTATCGTTTGTGATTTGAAATGTTCGAGATTTTACTATGTAATAACTGGCATTTCAGTGGGATAATTTGTAGCATTGTTTGTTTACGGATGCAGGAAAACTGAGAATTAGTAACATTTTTCATTACCGATAGTAAAATGTTATTATTTTATTTAAAAAGTGGAAATAGATGCATAGATAGGTAATTTTAAAATAATTTATATTGAATCTGGGTTTTGATATTGGCTCTAACGCCGCATACAACATCTATTTCTAATGACATATTTAATTTTCCATTTTCCATATTTTCATGATTGCTGAATTCAGGGACGGAAACCTATTGTCCTTAGAGAGTCATTTTTGATAAAACGAAGGCCTTGCATCCAATGTTCGGCCAAACCATTGAAAGTAAAATCATCAATGTTGACACGTATATGAGAGGTTTTAGATGTTATCATTGAAGACATAGATTATTGATTAATATAAATAATTAAATACTCAGATTCATTTACTTTGGCACTTTAATGATTTAAGAGATGTGAATTTAAGAGTATTTGTAGAGAACAAAAGTGATTTATAGTTTACATGCCATAGATTGATTTCTAATTTTTCTCTATTTAATTAATTTTTTATTACGTCATATATAATTGGATTCTTTCGTAACCTGCTTGTGATGAATACATTTTTATTGTTGTTGTTATTATTCACTATTATTGTTAATTTCTTATCAATAATGATTATTGTTTATATTTCTTATTTTAATCATTATTATTTTATTTATTATAATCTTAGTATTACTTTAATTATTATAATTTAATTATTAGTAATTACTGTTTAATCACAATATTATTATTATTTAATGATTTTCATTCGTCCCTCCACCCCTGATTTAAGCTATCTGATGTATAAATTCACTCAAATCGATAAAAAATGTCAGATTGTTAAATATAAAATGCTTGCGGAAGTTATCATCAGCCATTTTCCCCTGTCGATTTCGAATCCCTAATCTGAAGCTATTCCGTAAGCAACAGGTAACTTTGACAACTTCTCTCCAAAGAGCAATCTGTCACAAATTTCTCATCTCTTTCAGCGAACTTCATCAAACCCTGTTCGAGGAACGACCCTAACCTGAGCGAATGCGCACTGTCGAGCGGGAGGCCAATCATTGACCGCTTCAAGGACGGTAAGTGGTAACGCGAGGAATCTTTATAATGCTATAATAACGCCGGGAGTTTAGCTAGATCCCGGAAGTGCAAGCTATGAACGGAAATCGCGAAGAAAGCTGCTCGAAAACAAATACCGGCGATTGTTTCATGTTTATACGGCGGAGAAAGCTTGATGTACTAATTTATTACGTAACACCCGTGGGAAACATGATTGTTTTTTTGCATCCGAAGCAGGTTGATGGCGATTACTTTCTAGCAGTTTATATCAGTTGACTACGCTACAACGGATGGATTAAATCCTTCATCTTGCAAATGACACATGCCCTCTAAGATTACGTGAATCTCATCAAAAGTTTCACTTTTCGTTCGTCACAGCTGCATGAGCAAAACTGCATGAAGAAAATCAGGCTGAAGGACGCTTCTCACCTCAACCCCTCCATCATTAATTACCAAGATCCTTGGTGAGGGAATGAGGCTTACTGGGCTACATGAGGAGTGAGGCAGATTTTCTTTGATTTCTTCAATGAACCGGTATACTTTAAGTGGAGAAAGTCAATGTAAAAACAGCACAATGGCCCTAGGAGTAACAATTTTTTGGCAGGGTGAGACAAAAATTAATTTCTACGTTCAACATCATTCACAATAACACAAATTGATGATATTTGTACTATTCCACCAAATATCGCTTACCAAGATTAATTGTATTCAACATCTTTGTTACCTTACAAGCTCTTATAAAATCACAGCCATTAACGGTGTTATTCAAAGGTTAAAAACGAAAGATAATTTTTCTATTTCGTACACCGAAACACCTATAAAAAGCACAACATTCACTAAAATATGATAGTTAAAACAATATAAAAATTATTTAATAGGTTTCATATGCTGCAACACCAGTTTTAGGAACAGAAGGAGACTCTGAAGAGTTTTACAGAAATTAGATTGTTTTAACATCACTTCAGAAAGGATTACGGTGTCGACATGACTTTTGCTTACTAATATCCTATATACGAATGCATTATAATTGATTTCTCTAAAACATTATATCTAAACGAAAAGTCGTAAGATCACAAATTTACTCATAAAAATATTTTGGCTAAAGGAATGTTTTCATGTATAAAGATCAGATAAAAGCTAAGCATATAACGAAATGAACTGTAATTTGCATGTTTAACCAACATTTCCATAACCGAAGCTGCGAGTTTTATTGTTTTTAAAGCATCATTGATGGAAAAAACCGAGAGTTTCATGAAATTCATTCATCAACATGGGAATTTGTTTGTTATAATGAGAAAGTTTGTTACTCGTGGAAATTAGACTCTCTGATTTTCTTTTAAATCGCTTAAAAAGTGCACAAGAGTGGTTCTTCTTACTTCTTTTCTTGTGCTTTTTATTAGTGTTTCATGCCTTTATAAATAGAAATATGAGCGTATGTGCATCGGACGAATAAAATTACAAATCGTCGTTTAAATTCGAAGATTTCAACCGCAATATTCACCTGCCGTACCGACCAGAAATAATACGACGAAGAATGGAATGAGTAAATTCATCCAGTGTACACGCAAATATTACTAGTAGCATTTAATAATGTAAAATATCCATGGTTATCATGCGTAGGTAAGAGCAGAGTTTGGTATGAATGCATAAGGTTGATAATGAACAAGTTACATTGGCAGATTCCAACTACTGTAGATCCAGTCGAAGCGTTAATATCGAATGTAATGACAGAATTTGCATATTTCTTCCAGTGTTGTTTAAATCTGTGTTACTGCTGATTTTTTCAAATTTTAAAAATTCAAGGCACTTCTCAATTCCTCGTTGGAACGAATCTAGATATTATTTCCGCCTAGTATCCTAGAACGAGCTCACATACACTCTAATTTATTGTAAAATGTACTGTTTATTGTATGAAGCGCTCAAAATTCAACAGACTACAAGTACTGAAAATAAATGATAAAAAAATTAAAAAATAAGAAGGACAGGTGTAAAAATAGTAACATGATTGGGACTCAAACCCAGTCATCGTCTGCGTCTCTTCCACACTATTCTACACTTCCACGCGGCATGGTAGTTCAGTGGTTAGAATACCTACCCGAAAAGTGAGAGACCTGGGTTCGAGTTTTTTTCACATATGTTATTCCTTGTATTTCAGCCGCACGGCTCATCCGTGCTATGTTATTTACCTTTCCCGAATCCTTAAAAAATAAGAATTATAAGGAATCAAAGTAGAAGAACAAATTTTCCTTTTTTTTGCCGCAGTACTTTAAAGTCTCTCTTTGATCGCATCTTCGATTCAATGGAATACGAAACAATAACCAAATATCACTTAATTTTCTATAACAAACTTATACATTCATTTTTATTACTTTGTGATAATCAAACCTATGATATTGAAAATTGAAAAGTATACAATGAATGCATTAAAAAGAAACGCTAGGTAAGGTATTATCAATTTTAGAGGTAGACATCACCATAAGAAAAACATAGAACAAAGTCCAGGCTTAGCTGTAGAAAAGATAAGTGTGTTAAGACTGTGAGGAGCATGCGTAAGCCTTAAATTACTGCCTGCAGACAGTTACTGCCATTTAGATATCCTATAATTGAAGGAATCTTTGCTTGTGTTTAATACGTATTTTATATGGCGACTAGCAGAGGGAGCTACGTCATTAGCTGGGAGTTCGAATCGACAATTATCCTCTTGGAAACAAACAAGTCGATTACTGCGGAATTCCAGAGCATATCGAACTTCGCACATTACAAAAAATAGCCTCTGATTGGTTTTCCATTTCTGTAGCGAATAGTTTATTGATAATCCATGGAAACTTTATCGTGTTGACACGGCAAAAGCATAAGGCAAAAGTGGAAGTCCTTTTTTTATCTCATTCTCCTCTTTTTATGACATTTTATCTGAATCGAGGAAGTTGTTTTCCTTTAAAGAAATCGAGCCTTAAGTCAGCTTGATTTCTTACCGATAATGTAAATCAGTTCAAAAACTTGTTACAGAGATGAGAACCTAAATGTAATCCATCGTCAAGGAGTGGATGACGTTTCCATCTTTGGGCAACGTGAATGCAAATCCACGGGTTGCAAATCCGGAAAAATCTCGATTGATTCACTCGTCAGGTTCCACTGAAAACGCCACCAGGCACTTGTTTGCATGTAAAACAATTCATCGGAGTCAGGAATCGAATCGTCTGGAATTTCTCGCCCAAACAAGACTTGAAATCAAACCTTGCGCACGCTCCATCTGGTTAAAATTAATGAGATTGTCCCCTCCTTCTGCAATCCCCATTTAGCCTGGCTCGCGACCAAGCGTCGGAATCTTCTAGGTGTTACCATTTCCTGTTTAACTCCTTTCTCCCTCGATAGATCACTTCTACAAAAAATCGTCTCATTTCCTCCTCCGTGTAAGACTGTCCTTTCCTTTTCCGCTTAGCTTTTGTTAAATTATCGTTATGTAAGATGACGACCAGAGTTGCTATAGCAGAGTCCTTTTTTATTCGAATTATTTTATTACTAATTTTATAAGTTAATAGTATTTATTGAAATGTACGTCATTAGGGATAGCTTCCTCTTTCCATTATAGAAGTTATTATTATTGTTTCGTTGTTGTTAATTCAAGAAAAACCTTAGGCTATTTTGTTTCTTTAATTCGAGTAAATTATGAGGTATATATAACAAGGGAATTTGTTCAGCAACTCTTATTGATCGTTTTAACGTCGGAAAATTGGATACTTTTCCTCACATCCACCAGTATTCTCACTGTGTGTTCTCACAACGCATTTATTCTGGCTGCAATCCATTTCTTTCTTTCTTAACTTTCTATACCTTCCATAGGTGTATCACACCCCCTACTACCTAATATCAGTTTTTTGCTTCACAAAATACTGCTTTATCCAATTTATTTTACCTTACCCCCTATAATGTTAGTACTTATTTCACATTCCTGATTTATTAGATGAATTTCCGTATAAATTTATGGCATTAGGTTACATGGTTGAGAATTTCTAGCCCCAGTTTTGTCATACAAAGTCGTCTTATTTTCCAATACATACATCAAAGAAACTTATCTAGACTCTACTTCTGTAGGATTCTTTCTATATCTCTGACTCCAAAAACTATCAATTTTTCCCTTCTTAAATTGGAAAAGGCAACAGCAACCTCTCTTTAAACTTATTTCATTTCTAACGGTGATTAATACTAGCGAATGTACGGTTTCAGAATTAAAAACAATTTGTGATTTCCTAGGTAAGTTACCTTTTAAACAGCTCAATCTGTATCGTAAACACCCCCATTATAGAATTTCTTGTAAATTCAGTTCTTGTTTTGTACAGCCCAAGAAAGACACGTGCGATGTGTTTACTTATATAGCAATGGTTTATAATTACTATCATCAGTTTATATAAAGAGTGATGCAATAACAAAGCTGGTAGGTTCATTCATTGGATGCCGTATGTGTGTGTGGAGAATAGGTTACGGTGCGAATTGAAATATGGCGTATCGCTTAAAGGAAATTCAAGAGAAGCATTCCTAGCAATCAGACCAACGACTAGACTGTGCCACCTCATCCATCTCATTGCTACGATTGCTCATGTTGCGCCTACATTGATTTTGTGATTATAAAGTTTTTATTTTATTATTCCATTAGCTTCTCAAGGTGCTGCATGGGGTAAGATAGGAATCCTTATGTAGAATAGAGTATTCTAACAGAAGTGAAAAATATCAAAATGACTGGGACATCTCGGAGGTCAGAATGCCAGCCTGGAAATGGGAGACCAGCGTTCCAGTACATATCGAGTCGATATATATTTTCACCTTGCATTTTAAGCGGCACGACTCTATATGCGAAGACATTACCTTTCCTTATTCCCTGATGTTCTAGCAGAGGCTGAGTTGATCAAAATTCAGAGACAGTACGGTCTTGGAGGACGAATCAAATGTTATGGGCCCTTCTTATTGCACTAGTGTGTCAGTGTATCAGAGGAATACATGCTCGACCTAGCCGCTGCAAAGATTAACCTTTCCTCGAACGGTACACGACAGTAACAAACTGAGAACGCACCCACAACCATACGCAGTAAGGCCGCTTGCAGGTTAGGAATGAGGATTTAAAATTCAGGAGTGTAAATCTTGTGAAACTAATGTAGTTGCTACCTATACAAGCAGAAAAGTGCAACCTCCTTCGTAGTGGTAATACCTCGACAGGATCCGATACAGGAGACATCTACAAAATTTTATCGTACGAAAATGATCAATTCAACTCAGGTTTTTGCATTCTCCTTTTTCAGGTCTTCCGAAATACCGCATCCCCAAACTGGAACCTCTCCAAATCTCTGAAATAAAGGTGAATCAAGAGAAAGGGGCAAACAGCGGAGTGGGGATAGACCTTGTTGCAAAAGACATCTTTGCGCATGGTCTTTCGAATGCGGAGATGAGGAACATCAGGTAAGCAGCGATGTGTTTAAGGTATTTATATCTTCATTGATGTGAGTTTCGCGAAATTCTATCTGATCCAAGGGCCACCAATGCATAAATTTTGACTAAAAAGGCTTCTTCGAAATAACCAATTTGAGACCCAATCTTTGGGAAAGTGATCGAAACTAAGTTTTTCTCAGCATTTAGCTTCGGAAATTTAATTTCAGGGCAAATTAAGGTTCGGTATTTGGTAAAATCATTTGTCATTTAGAGTAAGAGAAGGCTTGAAGTGGCTTGCATAGTTAAAATATGAAGTTAGAAATTCGCGTTTTTTCAAATTATAATGGTAAGTTTTGTCTGTATTATCGTTGGGAACATCGATGATTTTTATTAAAAATAATACTTAAATCGAAGTAATTGAGTCGATAAGATATGATCAAGTAAATTTATACTTAATAATTGACAATACTCCTATGATACCAACGTGACCATATAACAAGAAGCAAGGTAACTTTTGGATCCCATTCTTTAGACTTACTTTAACTGGGAGAAGCTTTGAGGTGATGGCACTGAAAGTTTATATCAAATTACCTAGCCCTATTTAATATAGCAATAAAATACAATTTGGTAAAAAAATTAATAAATATCTAATGAAATAAACATGTTACAGGTACATGATGTGGATGAGTTTGTTAACGAAAAATATACTTAATTAGATTGCAATGTAAAATATTATGCAAAGATATAATATACGATTCTCACAAAATGTCTTGTAATTTAATAATTCTATTTATTATAATTGTAATGTATATTTGTTATTGCTAAATGATTTATAATGGATATAAAATGTCAAATGTTGTAATTGTAATTAAATGCAATGTAGAGTCGTAATTACCAATTATGGTATAATTTTAGATACCTCTGACAATGATTTGTCCTACACATGCTTATATATGTAGTTGGATAAATAAAATGTATTAATATTATTTTAAAGTTACATATTGATATATATAGTTACAAGTTGATTGCAAACAATTGTCGTAATCAATTGAATTATTCCTAAATCATTCTCATGACGAAGGTAAATGAGATGGCTAACCGAGTGTCTCACGCTGAACAATGAGATATGACGGCTTTCCATTAAGCAGTACTAGATATCATTGCTAGTATTATATTTGAAAGTAATCAAATATAAGTATAACAGACCTTTCGTATGTAATATTCTTAAAAAAGTAGTGTATAACGATAAATATTTATATTCGCAGTGTTCAGCTGAATCCACCTCATTTTTGGTGCAGCTTCTTCATACCGAGAATCGAACTTGAGTCCAAGTACACTATCGATGGTAAAATCCTTATTCTACCCATCAAAGGCGAGGGAGATGCCAACATTACACTCGGTAATTAATTTGCTAAATAAACTAAACTACACCGATGTTAAAAATGCTGAAGTTATCTCACAGCATTAAAGAGAAAGCGGTAAAACTGGTTGAGAAGATTATTTGAATGACCGAGTCAAAACTATCATTCATGTTATATGGATAGATTTTGGCCTGTATAATTTCTACCAAAGTATTTTTAAGAGAATATTGAAAATATGGATTGAATATCGCTGATTTATTTTGAATCTGTGCTCTTAAAACTCAAGATGGTAAATTAAGGAAGAAGAGTTTCATGCCGTTTGAGTTTAGTGACACAGAAAACGTATTTAAAATCTTTTGATGCATGGTGAATTCTTCGGTTTGCATACAATAGAGTGATGATTGAAATTTCCATCGCTTTGAGCCCATTGAAAATTATGTTGAAATATAAATTCAAATAAAAGTAGGGGTAGAAGTAACATTAGTATAGTTAATAGAGCTTCAACTGCTGAAGTCAATTCGCGCAAACGGGATCCCACCGGACAAGTATTGATTTACAAATAAGAAATCATAAACCCTTTTACATATGCTGAAGCTTTTACTTGAAATTTAAACGGAGCAGTTATCGGATATTTCATTAATTTGTGCTCAATGAATATTGTACTTCAATATGCTCCACGAGAGTGAACTTTTACTAAACCACGCAATATAATACAAACACGATCATGGTTTCATAGAGTAGTGTTGGTATTATATTGTGTGGTTTAATAAAAGTTCACTCTCATGGAGCATTAATGATTACCACAAGGTTACTCCTGACTCTGTATCGTTTATACTTTAATATCTCAAAATAGTATGCTATTGAAATATTTGCAACTAGTATTCATTGCATGAACCCATCAATATTCTTATTGTCATGGCAATTTCAATAACAATATGAAATTTGCCATTAAACCTCGTCGCTGTCTTCAATCAGTCTTCTAAAAAGAATTTATTAGTGTTTTATGATGATTGTGGAAGAATTCTATACTAATTTTCGTCTTTCATTGATACGCAGTCAACATGGACCTATTCTACGACTTCGGCGGCGAGTGGGAGAAGAGAGATGATGGAAAGGAATACTTGAAGGTTAAGGATTACAAAATTCAGTTCAAAAGCGGCCGAACTTACATTAAGTTGACCAACTTATTCAACGGAGACGCGGAACTAGGTGAAAAAATTATCCATTACAACATATTCCGTATTATTAAAATAATTTATTAGTAAATATGCTTGCATTCACTTGTATCGGCTTGACTATACCCTGTCCCTATCGAAAAACGAGACTCGTATTTTGAATTTTGCATTAAAAATTGAGGTCCTGATCTCGGCTTAAATATTTAGCAAACATTCTATTTATTAGAATTATTTTTCCAAAACTCTCAAGCTTACTTTCTAAGTAGAATGATGAATATTATCAAAAACGTTTGGCAAAGCTAGTTAAAAATACAAAAGAAGAGTTTTGTGGAATTAAAAGCCATACAAAATCGAGATAAAACCTCATTAATGAAGTAAAAATTTAAATGGTAAACGATACCTCAAAACCGTAATCAGCCTATAAAGATGCATACATATATTTACATATGCCCACTTAAATCACACACGCGCACACATTGCATAAATCAAGTCCAAGAGATAGTGATTCATATTCATGGCATTCTTTCCTTCCTTCATTACTTCGTCCAGTAGTAATTTAATACCCTGTATTATAAATATTTTTTCAAGAAAAATTTCTTTACCTCACTCATTCTTATATGTAACTGTATCCTATCAGGTATTTTTCGCGACAAAAACCGTATTTTAGTTAATGTTTTTTTTTATTATCAGTATAGAATTTTGGAATATGGGATGGGAGAATTTGACCCAATTATTATCAATATTCCATTCAAATGCGCGTTACTTTATTGGTGGTTGTACTCTTATAGTTACCAGTATATAGTAGTATTTTTAAAAGTGCTTCGACGGCTTAGGTCATTTCGCACATAGGCGACCACCGGGAATCGAACCCGGGTCCGCTTTCACCGAAGTCGAACGCCCACTTGGCTATCTGGGAGCCCTCTTATAGTTACCATGAGGTCTGGTTTAGATTATGAAATCACTGTCAGCACTCCTTCGAAACTTTTTGAAAAATCCGTGGTTGCTCGTCGAAAAACTGAAGTTTTACTGAAGAAAACCTTTGTCTCTAATCTACAAGAAACGGGTCGTGAAATCGACTCAAATCAAACTTAGTTTAAAATAACTGAATAATTGACTACTATATATATCATAGCTGGAACTTTGATTTCGTTTCGCTATAGAATTACAATGTCAATGACACTCAACGTAAAACTTCAAGCATGTACTAGCTACATTAAAAAAATCTATTACTTTGGTTGGAAAGGAATGATAAACCTAATTTATTTCCCTTGCTTTTGATTATTTTTCATGATCACTTCAGCGTAGTGTGTTATGTATGGATTGAAAAATTTCATGTTCATGAAAAATTGACAGTGTTAGGCGTGACTTCGCGGAAAGACATCGCCAAAAATAACACTTACTTTTTCACAAAGTATTTTGCACGTTGGTGATTAGATAACTATATTTTATGATAATAATTATGAAGTAAATGGTTACGGTCGCTTCCAAAACTCTGATTTTTAACCGATTTTAACTGATTTAATTACAAGAGTGCTTTAATTTCAACTCTCGTTTCGTTCTTTGTAACGATACCTTTATGCGACCAGCAACAGAGCATTATTAACTATCATTATCACATCCTAAGTAACCGAACGTTAATACATCATAACTTCAGTCACGAAGCGTATAAATAGTACGTAGTATGAGATGGACATTTTCTCAAAGTAGTTTTAAAATTACTGAAAAAAGTCTGGTTGTCTCCTTCCTTTCAGGAAAAAGAATGAACGAATTCTTGGACGTGAACTGGAAGGAAGTGACCGAGGAAATGGGCCCACCAATAGCAGATGCACTTGGAGAAGTGATTAAGACAATAATGGAAGGATTTACCGATCAAGTACCCTACGAGTACATCTTTCCAGAAAAAGTATGACGGGCATACGGGATCTTGCTCCAATCGTAAGTATAATGCGTGAATATTAGAATAGTGACATGTAACATTTTCATGTGATCTATTTTATCATCTTGATGCAATAAAAGAACTATTTCATCTATCATTCCCTAACTTTTATAGTGCTGGAAATAAATTTTCACAGACAAAGGATTAATAATTATATATAAGAATCATTCGACTATACTTCTTTAGGGTGAAGATACAAGATAGTATTTTAGTTTGAAATTTAAATCGGAGCTATATTTTACAACTAACTTTTTTCAAAGCCTGAATACCATTGCTGTTTAAATTTTGAATTTCTGGCGTTTGAATGAAATTTTAAGATGCTAGGTCATGGGAATACTCCTGCATATTGCAGTACAGGATTTTTGACAGGCTACCAGCTTGTCTCTATTTAGTTAATGGAGCTTAAAAGTTTAACCTCGGACCTTAATGCCATTCTCTGGATCAAGTTAATTGGAATCTAAGAATGCTAGAAATATGTAGAAATAACAATAATATGTCGTACGGGTTTCATTTAAAAAATATTGAAGGCACTTATGACTACAATGTTTGTTATCCAAAGATCAATAAAATTAATCCTCTAAAAGTCCAAAATTGTTCAATGTTCTCATTTATAATAATAATAACAATAATCATAATAATAACTTATAATATGACTTTATAAGGCGATCGACAATGGTGGCGTTGGATATGATAGATAAGAGGGTTCTGAGAAAATAAAAAAAACTTGTAGGGGAAAAGTGTGGGATGGGTAGCGGGTGATCAGATATTGTGAGGTAGTTGATAGCCGTAAAAGTTAATTGAAAGAAAGTTTTTCTGAAATGTGCTATTGGATATTAAAAAATCAATATTCCTTGGATTTTCAGAGAAAAGTTGAGGTTTGCTATGCAAATATGATTCATAAATCGATGTGAGTATTAGAGTTATTAACTTGAATCTCTAAGCCACCCTATTTCCAAAAAAATATTTTTTTAAATAATTCGTGCATTTAATACGTATTATCTAATTCGACCTAGACCTTCCTCTAAAACTCCTCCGTTCCAAACCTTCCTTCAGCAATCTCTTATTAGTGCCTGATCAAGTTTCGTCTACCATTGATTATATGATTAAATTTGGTCTTCTTTTCATAAATATTTTCCATATATTTCTTTTTTTCAACTGATCTTCGAAGGCATTAAGTTGCTACGTCGATCCATATTACTTTCATCATTATTCTATTGCATCAATTCTTAATTGTTTTTAATATCTTATCCTCTGCTGCTGTAGCAAACTGTTGTTTTCTATACACAATATACATATGCAATCCTTAAGTCAAATCCATGCAAAAGGATACTGAATACATATATAATATGAAGAGTTTCCAAGCTTATATTGTTAAATTTATGGTAAGATGAGCTCTTCACTTTTCTACAATTAAGCTATTCAGTATTTCCCTCTGGCCTTTTCCATTGCAAGTCATTATGCAACATATCTAAGTAGCTTAATTCTTTGACTCCAATTTTACCTGAGAATTATATTCAATATTTCAGCTGAAATCATCGCAATTTTATTTGAAACTCATGTTCTATATTCTATTATCCATAGATAGTTGAAATCTAAAGGAACTGAAGACTCGTAGTGTCTTCCTTAATTTAAGCGAGTATAGCTATTTTATATTTCAAATATTTATTTATTTAACGCTTATGGAGAGGTTAGGCCAATGGGCATCTCTTACACCTAACCTCTATGGGCCTCTCTTACACATAACCTCAATGGGCCTCCCTTACACATAACCTCAATATGGCACTGAGTAGGATATATTAGGGCACATGAACCTACCGAAAGGTAGAAGACTTATGTATGTAATATTGTAGCTTAATATGCCAAGCAAGGACAATCTACCTCACTCCTCACCTTGATTAATAAGCCTCAATCCCTCTTTAGGTCTTATGGCAGCTAATAGCAAAGGGGATGAGGTTCTAACTAACCTTCAAGCTGAATACTCTACAGACAGACAGCAATATTACGTCAAGGAGCCTGTGGTAGGGTGGAAGTTGTTCTTTCTTATGCTCGCCGCGAACTACTCCGATATCGGGACGAATTCGGAAATGATCCGTGAAGAAATTTCTTGGCGCACGTGGTCCGCAAATGCGCCAAGTGAAAACAGTCGGTATCCCAAAGGGTCGCCCTTAATGAGCCCCTGCCAGCCTCCGGTAACATCAACGCGATTAATAGCCGATGATTCACAAAGCCAAGCCGCGCAATCGGGAATCGAATCAGCGTAAAAAATATCCGGACCCGAATACGAAAGGTTGCCCACGGATAGGAACAGCGCGCCGCCCATCCCACACCGACCTCGAAGGCACCTTAAGAAGATATCTTCGGAAGGTTAAGTTGAGCAAAAATAAAAAGACAATCGTAATTTTTTTCTTGGAGAAGACAGCACCGTTCACAGTAATATCTCCGATTATTTTTTATCCTTTCATTCCATCTACGTAACCTGTTACCGATTGGGTTCATTTAAAAACCAACGTTAGCAATATGGTGGCAACNTTACATATGCTACTACAAAACATTTAATCTATCAGTACAGTACCCAGTATCTTTGTCAGTCGCACGAAATGACCCAATATATCACAATATAACATAACATAATACAAAATAACACAATATAACACAATATGTACACAGTCCTGCAAAGTCAGACTAAATGTCTCTTATAACTTCACCGCTTATCTAAGCACTGGTCCCCAATTAAGTCGATCTTCGTAAGCGGAGGTCACCCACACATCACCATCTTCTAAGTGAATAAAGTTCGAGTTCGACTACCAAATCCCCGTGAATCTCAGTCATTTAGGACGTGATATAACGTATGAAGATGATGAAGGCATCACAAATAGAATTAATATTTTCCAGAGGATAAGTGAGACAATAAGAAGAACTTTGAAAGGTAAAAAAAGAAAAGAAACCCAAATTAAGTTCTATAAGGTGATGGCAGTCCATACTATATGTCAGAATGTTGGGCTGCAAAACCAAAAGAACTAAAACAAATAGAGTCCTCTGAAATGAAATTTCTCCGTGCAGAGAAAGGTTGTAGAAGAATAGACGAATTAAGAAATGCGTCTCTAAGAAAGGAGCTAAGTGTTCAGGCGATATCAGAGAAATTACTAGAATACAAAAAAAGATGGAAAGAGCATGTTCTACTAATGCTTATTGAGAAGTGTCCTAAGCAGGCTTTTGGAAATTAAGCCATTAGGCAAGAGACGTATTGGAAGAACGAGTTTGAGATAGTGAGGTTAAGCCGGAACAGCCTTAGAGCCTAATCCTGGAAGGAAGAAGATGAGGATTTATAAGTTATTAATTTAGTGATCAATCTGAAAGATCGGTGGCTTTTGAGGTTTTGGTGTGGCGTAAGATTGTATAAGTAAGTCGAGTCAACAGAAAAAACACTTAAAAGTTCTGGATATGTAAGAGAGAAACAAGTTTTGATTGAAAATAAATGACGGATACAGACTTTAAATGTCATTCATGGTTGGAGTCAAGTAAGATAAAATTAAATAATACAATAAATATACTGTGGGTCAATAAAACGCTCAAGGGAACGTTGGAGATAGAAGAGAAAGATAGAATTGCAAAGAAAACACAGAGTGGGATAAAGACAAAGATTGCTGGTATAAGGAGTGAAGTTAGCTATCATAAAGTAAAGGAAAAGATGCTAAGTAGGGAATTTTAGAGCCAACGAACCCATTTACAACATCCATGTATGTCCCATCTCATTACAAGACCGTCATCGAAGAACCGCATAGCACATGGACCCATTAACAAAGGTTCCACCTTACTGCTATTTCCGCAAGCAGATTGGCAAATGAAAAATTAATGTTTGAATACGTACCAATGGTCAGAAATTTAACTGTCACGCTAATCGGGTAAGGGAGGTTATCAACTTAATGTAAACACATTATTTCATTATTGCGAATTCAGTCATTGGAAAGGAAAAGTGATTGGAAGGATGGATTCCTCCTCTAAAAGACTTGCGAGTCCTTGTGATGTTGAAGTTAATAATTGGTGTATTTAAAATAATGCCTTTAGTTCACTCTTAAGTTTGTCTTAAGTATAATTTATCTTCTGTCAGGGAAATCAAGAGTAAGTAGCTTTCGATGTGGTGAGTAATTCATAGGTTAGAAAATTATTTACAATTTCTTTTGATAGCATTTCTTCCACAAAATTGATTAATTTTTGGTAAGTTCGGTCATATTATAAAATTCATAATAATTGACACACTATTTTCTTAGTAAGTAGGAAAATTTACTTCAACATCTGCATGTGATTTCGTCTAGTAACTTCTATCGCAATAGTAACGTCTAATCTTTACATCCTATAAATGATGCAGTTTAATGAATATAGAAATCAGGTTTACATGTGAATAAAAGTATTTACTGTGCTATCGTTAAAATGAAAGACAACTCGGTTACAATTCGTTAGAAACACAAAACAGATATATAGAAAGAAACGTAAAACAAACATTAAAAATACTGAGAAAATATAACAAGAATAATTTATCAAAATAATAATAGAAAAGGTTAAAACATTGGGCAAGGACATCCGTGTAACAGTTATTTATTATTATCAAATTAATTATCAATATTAAATTAAATACGCTCTAAATGCTTAAATCCCAAGGGACTTAAGAAATATAGAGCGTATGAGCACTCTTAAAAATAAAGTAATGGAATGGTTATTCAAGGCTAAATAAAAATGTACTAGTATAAAAAGAAGTAAAAAAAATTTTTTTTTGATGGAGCAATACCAATACTTGTGAAAATTGGGCACCTGCTGACAAGTCCATAATTGGACTTAGCGGGACCATAAAGAAAATCAATCTTCAATTTTGAGGTACTGTAATTTAATGTGCTGTAATTTTATAATTCAATTTGTAATAGTTTTGAACTTCAATTT
>KZ308335.1:455766-482422 GCA_000376725.2 Ladona fulva | reverse complement strand
TTTTGGCAACCATTGTTGTTATTGAATCAGTAACTATGAAACACTAATTTTTGAAAGCCGATTTAATAGGAATTTTGAAAACTGAATTTCTTTGCTAAACACCCCGATGTCACAACGTGCTACTGTTAAAGGGTCAGCTCAGCCTGCAAAAGTTCGCTGTTTCGAACCCTGGTTGAAGCCTCATTTTATCTCAAGTCTATGTTATGTGGTACGGGTAAATGTTCTATTTTCATTTTCTCAGTTCCTCAAGTCTATGCTGAACCTAGTCACTAATAAATTTAGAAAAGCTATAAAATGTGTGTTAGTCCTTCTAATGTTTAGTTTGAATAGAGTTAAATATTAAACATTTACAACCAAATATCCCCTCCACACCAAAAAAAGAAAAAAATCAAACATGCAAGTTTCCAAAGCCTCGTCTAGAAATTCCATGGGTTAAAGGTTTCATTTTCACGATGAAAATTTAGATGCAGCATATATTCACATAATAGAGTGATTTATCAAATAATAATTCATTACATTCCAACAATTACGATAAAATTAACTCTAACCATAACGCTGACCTGTAAATACTGATTGCGACCTGAATGTACTGATTGATACCTTCTTTGACATGGGCGGGTGAAATCGTCTAATCAAAACTTACTTTAAAATTATAAAAACTGAAAACTCAAAAAAAAAAAGAAAAACATTTGTCCTATTCACACCGAATTCACTTTCTATCAAATATTCTATTCGTCTGATTAACCGCAGTCCCAATGTCCCAAACAACAAGCGTGGAGAGGGAATGAGGCTTATTAGGCCGGATGGGAAGAGTGGAAAATGTCAAATTTAGGGAAGCAATATTACCCTATGAATAACACATTTTATAACATTCAATAAGGAGGGGAGTAAATTAATACCATTTTTTCGGCATCCTCCACAAATTTATTATCCAATTTGAATAATGAACAGGATGAAGAAAATGTGTCTTTCATCATAAATGCAAAATACTTTTTCCTCTATTCTGCATTATAACCCGGTTGGAGAGTCATCCCTTCCATCATATACTAAGAAAAGTTTTGGAGTGAGAATGTGGCGGTACCTTGCAAGCGTTTTAATCTTTTAGTCAGAATGCAATCAGCCGAAAACTCCCACGTAAGTGCACCTTTGACGCTTAGAATAATACGTTCCATAGCATTCGACAAGGAAACAACTACACAAATAACCATTATCCGGTATCTTTCATACTTCAGTAGCTTTCATATTATTGCACGCCCGCTTCTCGTGGGCGTTTTCCTGCAGGGTTTTATTTTTCCCCTTCAGTTCAGACTTAGATTTTTTAACCCACATAATACTTCATTTCTTTTATTGATTTTTCTTTTTTTAATCCCCCAAAGCTATCTCTTTCTTTAAAAATATCAGTGACTAAGGGACTAAGAAATCTCAATCTCGCTCTTCAATAAAGACGTTTTATTGTTGTTGTTGTCCTTATTATTATTATTATCATTGTATTTTCTCAGCGTTTCTGCAGAAACAATTTCACCTGTCCTATATATGGAAAGGACTAGGCTCTCGACATGAAGAGGGAATTCACCCTAACCCATGCGATTGTTAATTTTCTCGTGTGATTGAGAAACTTACGCACAACATGACAAGTTTGCAATAGGAATTCTTTTTATTACTATCATTATTATTATTGATACCTATTCTCATTAGTCAGCAATTAAATTGAGACGAAAGTGACACATGGAATATACATTTTCTTCCATCCTGTACCAAAGGACGAATGAAAGATATTCCATTCATTTAGATATGGTAGCAGGAACTCACTGTAGGTGTCGGTATGACTTATAAATTCGTAAAATTCTATTAACGATGACGTTGATTTTGTAAACAACTGTAGTTTCGTATAAAAATCCAGAGTTCGTGGACGATCCATCTTGTAGAAATGAGTAATTTCGTAACATTTTCTTGGCGATGTAATCTTGCAAATAATTTCATTTCCTAGGAGCCCCCTAATTTAGTAAAAATCGACAACTTTCGCGGACTCGCAAAAACATCTTTCCACAAAGAGCCATGACTACCCGATAAATAACCAATCAAATCCTCAATTTCGTGAGTGACGCTGCGTTTCTTCAAAATATGTCCCAGAGTGATGCATCACGGCTAAGAGCCCTGCTTACATCACAGGCCTTTCCCCATTTAATAGCTTTCTTAATGTAAATGAATCGCTGCCTTCGTAGATGAAAAACATATGGGCGGTCTGGAATCGCCCTAGACATTAGTAATTCGTTTCTCTCCATCGGGTTGATTCCATGCGGTTAAACTGGCGCGAGGTGATCGGGGGGAAAAAGCGAGACGGCTTAAGAGAGCAGATGCCCTTGCCCGCGAGAACGAGGGTAAAAACTGGCCAACTGACCTTCGGAAACATCCTTCCGGGGAAAGCATGTCCAACCTTGGCCCGTAACTGGGTATGCCGCAGTAGGAATTCACTCATGAGCTCGAAAGGTACACCGGTACGAAATCATTTCATATGCCGTCAAAGTACTGCATTTCCGCTTTCAAGAAGGCTTTCACTAGGTTCATCTTCTAGGTGAAGCAACGAAGGGAGGACGGTAAACAAGATTTTTATCGGCCACCCGGCTCCTGCTTCAAGGTAGCATCGTCAGTTAATTTAATTGCATTTCTTCTGTTGCGTCACTCTTGCGTAAAATAGGTTTGTGCAGGTTTTTCACACCCCCTTCTTTGTAGGTGTTTTCCTACCGTGAATACTTTTTCCTAAGCTTCACTTAGGAAAAGGGTTCTTTAATCCACAAATAGTTTTTCTAACCCCATTTAACTTCGGTTACCTACTAAACATTACAATACTACTACTGTTTTTTAATTAGATCTAAGCTACATTAACGATATGTTAAACGGAAGAGGAGACTCTAGTCTCACTTTTGTCCAAAATAACGACTTTATTTATTTTTCTGAGATTTTACTTCCCGTAAATCAAGCCAACAACCCTTTATCTCTGCACGTTTCTGTATTTAATGCTGACCTCCAGAACACAGAAAAGTCTGAGACTTGGAGATTGCTACAGGTTCGATAATTCATCTTAATACTGAAACTGTGGCATAAAAAATAATGTATGGTAGGGGTGGGGAACCTATGGCACGCGTGCTCAAAGTGGGACACGCGACAAAATGTTTTTGGCAAGCGGTACTCTTACTGAACTATCCTTGCTATTTATTCTTTGATTAAAAAATCAAGTCTCATAGTAAATACATGTGAATGATGTACGTTGGTATTGATAATCAATAATTATTTAGGCCAATTACTATACTCTAATCCCATCACTGACGTACTAAAATAGTAAATTTCAGCAACTCAGTCTATGGATTGGCACCCATTGGTTCCTAAGTCCTTCATTCCTATAAAATATGGCACACTTGCCTCGAAAGGTTCACCATCCCTGATCTAAGGTATACATAGTAAATTCATTTTACTTAGCTTATAACCAAAATTATTTTCACACAAACCCAATAAGAAGGTAGTGGAAAAAATACCAACCATCGAAGCTTCAAAGATTCGGTACGAATCCGGAGCCGTAGCATTGATTCGGATTCGAATATTACAGGACCGATTCGCAAAACTTCGATTTTGCACCCGGATTTTTGCACCATCCTGTCAGTGTCATGATAACGGATGTGACGCAGAGATTTCAGTTTAGACTCCAATGAAGGAAGGGTTGATTTTATGACCTTAAAAAAATTATGATTTTGTTTAATGTGCCGGTAGTGAGTAATCTTCGCTTGTTATTCTTCAATGTATTTCCAAACATATATAAGAGATGTTCTTAAGTTGTAACCTTACAATTTGTGAAACCCAAGAGGAATCTTGGCCAAAGCAATGACCAAATCATTCTTTAGTTCTCACAGTTGGGTTTTGCACATATTAATTTTTATCTGCATAAGAGATCGTCGAAATCAATCTTCAAAATTCTGGGTTAATAAAGCTATTCCGGCTACTTCCATAAGCTCGATTATATTACAATCGAGTCTAGCAAATGTACCCAACATTTAGCTTCTTTTAAATTATAAAATGACCTCTAAGATGTTTTCGCCATATAATCAATAAGGGTTGGCCTGACTTCGTGGAAAGCCATGACAAGGTATGAGTAAACACGAAGTCCTTCGTAACTTCCACTAAAAATGTATACATGTTTTCGCCACTTACATTCGCAACATTTCTAATTATTTTAGCATTGATTATTAATGAAATTCGACTTTTGTGATGGAATGAAAAAAAAGAATAAGTTATAAGAAGGATAAAAAATATAATTAAAGATATAACAAGAAGTAAACAGTGTAAAGAGAAACAATATGACAAAGAATTAGGTAATATTTTCTGATCTGTTACTAAACACCAGAAATTGTACCGAAAAATTATATTTACCTTTATAAATATATCGACTAATATATTGCCTCAAGCATGGATATATTAATTGAAAGTATATTTTATTCCCCGATTTGATAAGGGTTAATGTAAGGAGAGGCTAGTAATTTCCAATCTTGCCCTTAAATCAAAGACATATTATTACTAATTTTTAAACTCACTCCACTGTTTTCAGAAATATGAATTTCAAAGAGAAGCAGAGTAAAGCAAAAATATAGAGTTTAAATCGAAACCTATCATATATTAAAATAATAATATCAGTAATATTTATGAAATGTAGTCATTGCATGCAGTCGACAGTTTCTTTTTCGGATAGGAACGAGTATTTGCAGCTATTTACAATACATTCAGATTCTAATTAGATCATTAATTATTGGCAGGTTAAGTACAATACACGGTTGAAATTTACCGTAGTCTCACTTTTTATGTATCCAATTTCCCGAAATTTCTATTGTCCACGTGACAATATTCTTCGATATCTTATCACTGGTCACTAGTATCTCTATCTTAATTGACAATTCGTTTCTTAAGAACACCGAAAAATAGTATAAACTTCAAAACGAAGCTAAATAGTAAAATCCACTGTTTCGGCCTCGACTTTGTGGTAGCTTTTCATGATGAAAGAAGAAAAACGACTTGTACACGGTACCACAGGATTTAATAGTTGACGACCTAGGTTTCAGCGCATCGCGCCATCTTCAGGGCGCGATGCGCTGAAACCTAGGTCGTCAACTATTAAATCCTGTGGTACCGTGTACAAGTCGTTTTTCTTCTTTCATCACGAAGCTAAATAGGTTTAAAAAACTTTGTTCGTATTTATTATAGTTATTTATAAAATCATGTATATGATTATATGTATATATTTTTACTATCTTAATGTTCGAAATATGATTTACGTCTCATGTAATCTTTGTTCTGTACATGTGTTGTAAGAACTCTATATTTATGTAATTATTGTTAAGATCTGTAATTTTTGAAAAAATCTGTACTGTCCACGGGAGGATTTTGGAGGGGCTTTCCTCCCGTCTTTGGGCGAATGCCGAACAGACCTCAGTATTATTTTTCTTATACTCCCCTTGACCGTTGCCACCTGGTCCTCCGACCAAATTGCAACGTTTTACCATTAAATAAATAGATATCTATGCCAGATATACACTCTGAAATAGGCAACACCCGGCCCGGCCAAAAGCTATTTTCAAATGTCCCGCGGGCTGTTTCTATGCCGTCTGAAAGATGCCCCTGCTGCAGCTTAATCTTTTATTTTGAATTTTACAGTTAGTCTACTTCCAGAGATAGAAAAATTCGATATTACCTAATTCGACTATACTAAAAACTGAGGAAGCGATTCATTCCAAATTACTGTTTGATCTCCGGGAATTACATCACACATTCTGGCCTGATGACATGGGTTGCCGTCTATGGCTTGCTCAGTGAAAAAGCTAATCCAGAAATAGCTATGATTGATTTGAATACGGAAGTCAGTAAATTATGCGATGATAGTACTCAAACTTTTCAGGAAAAAAAACAGAAATTTTACATTTTTTTTACGAGCAGGAGGGCAAAATGCCACTTCTGTTCCCTGAATACGCCACTATTGTGCCAGACATGTTAGGCGTAAAGATTCTACAAGAAGTGATGTTCCCTCGTTAAAGTTTCCACGTTATCCGTGAAATATGACATCAGAGTAAGATAAAAGCTCCAAATAGCCGTTGTTTGCGAGCGAACTAACCGTTGAAGAATTCCCACCAGCGGGGGTTAGGGTTCTCCCTGGTCGCGCTTAGCAAGTATTGTTCTCGATACGTATTTCGACAACTAAGTTGCCATCTTCGGGAGAGAAGAATAAGTACATAATTTACCTCATTTATCCCACACCGATACCACAGCATCTGCTACTCTGTAAATCGCGAATTCAGGTATTCACGACGAGGTAAAGCATTCGAACGTTTTAAAAGTCAGAAAAGGTAAGAGCTATGAATTAAATCGATGCGAAAATGCTTAACACAAACTATGCATACCTAACTTTGAATTAAAATCGCTATTGTAAGTCAATAATAAATTTCCTCGCTCACGTTTTACTACATGGTTATTAAAAGAGTACTTCCCGACAGCAGAGGAAACATCTCAAGCATATAAAAAAATAGCTTTATACAGAACCTGCTGATTTGAAGCTAAGGTATTGCTATCCGTGTAGAAGTAAAAGACATTTACTTACGAATGTTCACATTCGCGGGATTATTGAGAATGCTACCTTCGCGAATGTTAAAGTACTGTATTATGTTACTACAATAAGTAAATAAGAAAACATTTTGAATACTTTTGCTCATGTAATGTCAGGAGCTTCAGGAGTCTAATCACCTAATATCCCTTGATCTAGATCAAGATTAGTATTGAAAACAAATCACTCTTTTAATTTTTTTGAATTGCATTCAAAAAAGCAAAGTTACAGATGAAAAGACGCAAGATTTCCGCAAACGAAGGAAATTCCGCAACCTTCATTTAATAATAGGACGGCTAGAGTTGTTGTCTGGTTAAGGTCTATTATGACACCTTGAAGGCTTAATTCTTTTCTAATTAAACACTAGAATCTTACAGCCTTTACAATTTTCATCAAGGATTTTTGCTTACGCTCTAAAGAGCATACTTGCGGAAAATCTAATTGCATTAGAATTTAGAAGAACTTTGACGAGGTCACTGCCAGGTAGATTGCTCTTTCACTTGTGGTTAACGTGGGATTAGTGGTTAATTGTGCGGAAAAACTGGTGAAGTAATAGATAATGTGATTATGCTCAAATGTTAAGCGAGATGGGTATGTAATCAACGGCTTGGTGTAGCTGCGATTGACTGCGATGCCCGCAATAACTGTTGCTGGTATCAATTGATAACCATTTCCATTTTGGAGAAACTCATTTGGGCCTTGTTAAAGGTAACAGCTAAACAAGTGGTTAAAATTAACATTAAAATATACATAAATAGTCAATAAATATTGTTTTACTTAATTAAACGAGCTTCAGGATGCAACAAAACGCATGAATATTATGCAATGCATTTACCTATGTTGGCGAATTATGATTAACTGGGTAATAAGATGTACGAAGCAAAAATTAAACAACTAGAAACGATCTAATAACGAAACCTAGATAAGTAATGCCATCTTAGGGTTGATATATGACTTAACGTAAATGCAAATTATACTGAGGTGATAAATCTTTCTAAACTAGTACTCTGATTGAAATTTGACAACATTATAGTGATGATTATTGTTACCATAACTACTTCTACAGTATTTTAGGATTGTCCTAATTTGGTTTACTTTAGAGCTCTTCAACGCAAGCATTTCATTAGTGTATGAATTGAATTAGGTTGATATAGAACAGAACCGAGGGCATATTCTTTCCATACGTCACGAAGTTTCAGATACTGAAGCCATAGCTGATTGAGTACTTGATATAGTATGCCATTAATAATTTGAGAAGTACGACAAACGGCTCTAATTACAACAAATCTATGTTATTGCAACATCAAGTAGTATTATTTTAAGCGTAGAATAGCAATAATTCTTTCATTTAATCACTAAACAAGTAAGAATCACCGTACAGCTTCAGAATGAATAAGATAGACAAAGAAAAACTATTTGGTGATACACCGAGCTCAATACCATATCCTGATATGGTATTGAGCTCGGTGGTGGTGATACACTTATTACCTATATTACATATAGGTAATAAGTGTATCATGAAGACAAATATCACTCTGTCAAGTTTAACCGCTGGTTTCCACCGATATAAGGTTAAATAAATCTACATATAATGTAAAAAATGTATTTCTTAAGAAAATAAGGTATTAAAATGATACTAGAATAGTAAATTGATAACTTAAAATAGCATATCCTTGATAATAATAACCTTTCAAAAAAGATTATTTCCTCTAACAGAATGTAATCTAAATAGTAATTTAAAGGGAGCAATGGAATCTAAAAATTGATAATTTGTTATATCCTAAATAATTGAATGTAAATCATTTCCGATAAAAATATAATTAATGCTGTCATTACAGGAGAGGAAAGCACCAAAATGAGGAGTGAGGCAGTTTGTTATTCTAGCTTTCCTCTCTGAACCAGAAATCTTTCCAGAGTGGGTGACGTTCATGTCGACGCAGCGAGATGACCCCATAGATAACATGTTTCGTAGCATTCCATAAGAATAAACCTTAACCAATGCCATTACTCATAACATCACTCATATCATCAGTATCTTTCAAAAATCACAATCACGAATGGGACGGACGAAAAAGCAAATGAAAGGAATATTTTTCCTTATCCTCTACCAAAAGACAAATGAAAAATCTCCATTTTAAAGGTATTGTAGCTGAAAAATAATGCCATGAAGAACGACATTTTTATCGTGAGAAAATTGCTTTTCTAATTAGACTCGTAAAATACAAGTTCTCCATTCCACAACTAAACACAATGTAATTTTCCTTACACAACTAAACATAATGTAATTAATTCTTACATTCTTTCAATATACTATATCACGCAACCTGCAACTCTTTTTTCCCAAATTCACTTCGGTGATATGGGTCTCAAATGTAACTGAACTTAGTTCTCTACTTCTATTAAGTAGAAGAACAAATATTTTGCGTTGATAGGGACAGCAGGGGGCCAATTAAACAAAATAATATAAATTGTAACGGAGATATAAGGTATCTTCAGGGAAAGATCCCAGCCTCTATACAACTAAGAGCATCAGTGAAAAAACACAAGGTGGTTGAAGAAGGTTTGGTCCCACATGTAGCGGAGAAAAAAACTGTTTCTCTGGAGTTGACAGGCACACCTTAGGTGTGGCAATATCCAAGGTTATGTGTAATAATCACAGAGACGCCTACAGGGAAAAAATATAATAAAATTAAGTTGATAAATTCCCCCGTCTCCCAGGTGAATTTATCTCTCTTAATAACGTGCTCTTGAGGTCACGTGAACACACTGAGATCACGTGAATTACAAAATATGCATTTCAGCGAAGACCTTGAACCTTCACTTAATTGCAAACTTAGGTCAAACGCTGTATTTACTGCGGTATTAACGTACCTCGGTTCATTCATTGCAATTTTAATCCACAAAAATACGAGCATCGAATAAAAAAGATGCTATTTGAAAATAAAGGAAAATTAAACTTATAATTAATTAAAATATGTAATTCATAAACAGAGACTTTAAACGTTTTCAGAAAAGTCAACTCACAAGCAGGGAACGACCGGTTATAATTTACTTCCGCATAATTGCAATAAATATTTCTTAACATTTTTATGTAATTTTAGTTTACACAGAAATGTAAAGATTTATATTTTAAATATATCATTCGCGGGATTATTGANAAAACGGGTAAGGGTGACTTTGCGCAAGATGGTGCGCACCCAGGAAAAATCCCAAGGAAGAATGGACTTGAAAAAAGTCTGACGGGACCGGGAATCGAACCCGGGTCTCCCAATTGCCGGTCGGGTGCTCTGTCCATTGAGCTATCCCGGCAGAACGTTTCTCCCGAATCTTCCCGAATGGCTTCTCGACCGGTAATTGGGAGACCCGGGTTCGATTCCCGGTCTCTTCAGACTTTTTTCAAGTCCATTCTTCCTTGGGACTGTTAACTTCCTTATTTTCAATTCAGGATGTTGGTAGATTTCCAGCAATACCCTCTTGTACCAGAATAGGCTAATCAGGATATACCTGATTTAATAATAAACTTTACGTTAAAATAGTTAGGAAATAACTGTATTACAAACAGTACGTGTGCAATTGTAGGCGCGTATACACATATCTCAGTATTTACATCAATATTTTCTTGAAACAAAAAGTAAACTAGCGGTTAGGGTGTCTTCATCTCATCGTCAAACCGTACATGTATTTATGTATGTACTTATGCAAATGAGTTACCTCGCAGGTTCTAGAATATTGACCGGATTGACATGATTCTGCATTTATTCGTGTACTGTAAGAGGTTAAGTTCAACAGATAGAAACTAGTCCAGAATAATCAGTGAAAAACGTAAGTGTTTCAAAGTTGCATAAGGTCACGAAATGAAGGACATCATTAATGATAAAAAATAAGGAATAAATAACGGCATCAACCCTCACGCTATCTGGTATAATGGTAATATTGTAATGTTATTCTAAGAAAAACAAATGATTTTCGAGATAAATTCCAATTTTCTCATGTAAGTAAAATGAGTTAAAATAAGGAATTCTGCTAACGAGTTGGAATATATCTTCTAATCGGTGTTTGCTCTGAAATCAGTTAATTTTTCCTTGTATTGATTTGAGAACCTTTTATCTTCAGAATGCATTTCTGAATATACTACTAGATAGAGCATCAAGTTAGTGTAAATTTCTCAGAGACGCCATGCTATTATACCCCTTTTTAGGTTTCGTCCTTATTCTAATAAGACTAAATTCCATGAGTGATCTCACGATAGTATTGAGCTGCTTAAAACATTCTCAAATAATACCAGTATCTTCATTCATTAGCTAATTCCTTTTGAGTAATAAAATATATCGAATATATACCTATGTAACGCATGTACATTAGTGATTCTTTTTCGAGGAACTGAAATCCAACGTTCAACGAGTATTTGAAAATTCCTCGATTTCCTTATTTATAAAATTTTTTCTTTGCCAACCGTTCGTTTTATAGCACAGATAACGATGGACATTAATTTCATTCGTCCTCATTCAGTCATTTCCGTGGGACTACTATACCACTGCTTCCCAACATTTGGTCTTCCACCGCACTTTTCCGGATCAATTCAAACTTCGCTGCTTCCTAAACATAGCCTAAAATAATGAAGAAAATAACACATGAAATAAAACATGTGATTATCATCAGTATGAACTCAAGAATAAAAAAAATAATATTGTCCATTAAGTAGAAACAGAAGTAACTAAAGTTTGATACTTAAGTGAGTAAGATTACTTAAGAAACTCTTAATAAAATACAAAATATCTCGGAAAATATAGCTAATATTTGATGCAAAGTTTAAAGAATATGCTACCATGCGACAACACCTTGCACTCATACAATCACGTCAATAGGATAATACAACTAATTTAGGGCACGTCAATAGGATACGACATAACAGTTGCTCAAGTACTACTCTAAACCACGGTGATGCATGACTCGTGACCAGTCTCTAAAAGACTAAACTTGAGATAAATGTTGCAGGGTTTGGTATACTAGAAAGTGGCTCGAAAAATTATAAAGATGAAGCTCAATTTCGAAGGACATGTGGTGAGAGGACAATGCCCCATACGCTTAAGGGAAAAGGCTGAAGTATCCACCTCGGCCTATCGGCGGCCTTCTAGTGTCAAGATCAAGGGTGGAGAACAGTCGTCGAAGAGAAAAAACAATCAATTACAGAAGTATTGTCAATGATGGTGGTAGCGTCGAAACACGAAAGAAAAGAAATGAAAAGCTCCAGTGACTCAGTGAAGTACAGTGAATTTAGACAATCACGTAGATTGCCACTCTATCTTAATCTAGATACTGTGAAATATACACGGCTGGAACAGTTGTTTATTGCTATTACCGTTAATTTCCGAAACATTTCATCACTACATCACATACTTATCCTTCTTAACATAATCATTATATAGATTTAGTTACTGTAGTACAGCTCCTTCATTCTCATTTACAATATGGCTAAAGGGAGATTTCTCTTGCACGAAACATAAAGTTTTAACAAATGTTTAACTATAGACTGGGGACATTTCATAATACCTGAATATTTGTATAGAATCAATAAATTTGTGAAGTATTTACCATCACCAACAGAGTATGTACTTATTTTTCTTTATGTCATAACGGTAAGCTGCACTATTGGTATGCAAACCACCTTGTTTAAACTAAGCGATAAGGAGCACAACTTCGAAAAGTGTTACATTTTTAACTTGGATCATTTCTCAATCGATACATCACTTTCTACTCACCTAAGTTACCAATAATCATCTGGGTGTTCTATTTCTCGAAGTGATAAGTGTAAAATGGGTTTAGTAATTTTATAAAAGTTATTAAATTCCCTTAAGTCTTTTATTTATTTAATATTTAAGCTTTTAGAACTCTCATAGGGTATTCTAGCATGTAAAAGCATTTAATCGTTAGGTTTTTTTACAATCAAACCTGTTTGATGTAATATATTCTTCAGACTGATCTCAAAATGCTACTCATCAATCACTGTTGATTCCCTTGGGGCCTGTTTTGAATGTAATATCCTGAAAACTTTGCATCGTCAACAGGATCGGTCCTTAATTCAATAGCGGCTTGAAAAAACTATTTTTGACAACATGCGAGCATTTTTTTCAAAGCTTGCGCAATTTAAGCCCGTGAACAATGGGCCAAAATGAGATTCTGCGAGGAATTATATTTCTTGTGGTACTTGACTCGACCTCGTGCGACGTTTATTTCCTGTTTGTATTTGGAAAGGAATTTAACCCTGCGGGCGATAAAAACCAATCTTAGCTGGTTTGCTAGTGCCAGACATTTGGAATAACCTGGCGTCCAACTCAGGGCAATTTCGGAAGATAAAAAGTATTCTATTACGCTGTCTACATCTACATCTACATTAGTACCCTGCAAGCCGCCTTTCGGCGTGTGGCAGGGGGTGCAAGCACCATGAATTTACTGAATTTACTTCGCTAATCTATTACTTTCGCGTATCGTTCGCGGAAAAAATGAATTCTTGTATCGATTCGTTTTAGCATCTATTTCTCTGATCTTTTTCGCAGTGTCTGAACGGCCTATGTAACATGGGGGGCGCATTATGTCAGCTACATCATCTACGAACGTGCTTTCTTTAAATTTATCAAGGAGATTTAGTCTTTGTCTAAGCCTTCTATTTTCTAAAGATTCCCATCCTGCGTCCTGAAGCATTTGCGTTACACTCACTGTCTTGTCGTAACAATTCTTTACAAAACGTATCGCCTTCCGTCGCACTTTTTCTAATTCCCGAATACAGCACTTCTCTGCAGGGTCCCATACACTACACGCATATTCCAAGTGAGGCCTGACCAACGCAACGTCCAATTTAAACAATCGAGTGCTCCTCTAGCCGTAACCTATGATAAACAAAAGATGAAGCGTAACTATAGTAATTTGATATTACCACTTTTAACTCTTCAAGCCCAGATGAATTTTTAAAAATACCCTTCCTTGACGCCGGATGAGGTTTTTAAATCTTCGCAACTGTGTGACTATTTGCGGCTTTAGCGTTTAAAATATCATAAATATTCACAATATTACTCGATTTTTCTATTTTTTCTGTATTTATTTCTAAAACTTTAAATTTTAAGGCTATTTTCAATTGACGTAAAAAACTTGCAAATGGCACGCAGATGAACAGTGAGATGCGCAATTCATGTGCAATGATTCAATGTCCATTTATCTTCAAAAAACGAATTCCTAACAGAAATCTGTCTCCAGTTACGATTCATGCGAACGTCTCTCTTTTCTCGCTCTCCTTCATCACTGGTGTAAACAAAGCTCTCGAACGAACGAGATAACACAGGAAAGAAAGGTCCACTGTTAGCGAACCGCAAGACACTGATATTTCATCCCAACGATAGGGATATGGTTTCATATTTTGGTGACGTTTTATCTTGCTCTTTAGATCTTTTGTGTTCTCAGAATAGAAGAAAAAAGATTTGGATTATACATTCTTATTTCACGACAAATTGGACATATAAAACTAGCTCAAAAACGCAACGTCCTATGTTTTGTCTATTGCCCACAATACGTTAATCCTTGTAAAAATTCAAATTGGCATTGATCATTTACAGTTCAAATGTTATTGTAAAATAAGTAAGAACTAGAAATACTAAAATATAAAGTAAAAATAATATATCTAATATAATTAGGTCAAATAGAAGATTGACTGAAATTTGAAGAAGTAGAAATTTGCAGGTTCTCTCAAATCTACCCCTAGTCATAACATAAGCAAACCCAGGGGTTGAAATAACTGCAAATGATCTTTAACAGATGATAATCGATTGATAAAGATTAACTACAGAAGAAGAAGAGTAAACAAAATCGATGTTGTAATACAGATCGGATACGATTTCGATATTTGTACACCTTTTTTGAAGGACGATTCTCAAATCCGGAACTCCTCTCTCTGATCTAAGAACGAATATATTGCATATTTGAGCAATTCGAATCTCCTCGAATTTTGGAACGACTCACAACAGTACAATCGTTAATTTACAGTAACCTTCTTTTCCCGATTAAACTTCAATATGTATATATATTTTCTTTCGATGAATCTTATATAGATCGATCTCTTCGTTTCTAACCATTAAGACGCAGCAAGGGTAACTTCCTCTATCCAAACTCACGCAGGTAAACATCCGCTCTTGAGGTCGACCTAGAGAGTTGTACGCGACAAAAATGTTTACCAAAAGATGTTCTTACATCATTCTCCGAGAGAGACAATAAAGTGGTTGCGACTGCACCGATCTAGCAGTCCCAAGATAACCAAGGGCTTAAAAATGTCCTTGATTCCTTCCATTCACTAACACTGTATTTGAGCGTATACTAAAATTAAATTCCGACCTTTTTTTTGCTGCACGTGGTTAAGTCTTTCAGTGCCAAAAGATCAGGCCTATTGGAAATGATTTTGAAAGGGAAATAACACAATTTATTCCATTCCTACCACGAACTATTAGCCCCATATTCGCTTTGGCATATGAAAAAATCTCCTAGATATTACCGCGTAAACTTTCCTAAAAATCTGAAATTTATTGAAAAGAAATGTGCAGCTTAAATAACTGTAAAGACGTTATAAAACTGTAAAGACTCTTAGAAAAATTAGTTGTGAGAGACTAATAGACGAAATGTGCTAGGAATATAGGATTGGCTGGTGATTTATGGTGGGAACTGCGGCTACCTAAGGTGCCCCATTATTTTAGTGAAAACCTATCAGAATCCCTGAAAAATGAACCATATACTATCCTGTAATCATGTGAATGTTAATGTTATAAGCATATTTTTCTTATGAACTTTTATGAGTATGTTTCATCTATTCTTATTTGTAGGTAAATATAAATGAATTTCATTAACAAAATATAACTCTAGAATAAGTTCACAACGACACCACGCTTTTGTATCTAACTAATCAGAAATTAATAATAAATAAAAGCAAAAATTATGCACAAGATATTTCGGTAGAAAAAATAATAACGCAGTGAAAGCAAACATATCAAACTTGAAATTTCGTTATATTTCTTAACACGAAAATAAAAAGTGAGCTCAGCCATGGAAAACCGCACCATGAAATTTTCCTTAAAAATCGGTTCAGAATGGCATTGAAAACTGTGAAGACGACAAAAACTTTCCTCGCTGACTTTCACATTCATTTTTTTCAGATGTATCAATTCTCTATTTATAAATAGCCCACTTGCTGAATGTTTATAAACTATACACCAAGCTGATTTTTATATGGATCTCGACAACATCAATACAGCATCTGTTGAATAAATTTCCGTTAATCATCACTCTTGAAATATTATAGAAGTCTTGACCTCGAAGGAACGTCGGAGAAAACTCAAAATAAGAAGAAAAAGCAACTGATCTCACCCAATGGTGGAAGGGTAGGGTGGATCCCACCCAATGGTGGAAGGGTTGGGTGGATCTCACCCAACTTTTTAGCAACTGCTAATCGCTGCTGGAATGCCGAATGAGCGTGGTTGGGAAATTTAGCTCTGTTGGGCGATTCCAAAGGAGAGGAACGCTCTTGAAATGACCGTGTACAATTTTTTCTTTCTGTCTTCTCCCTCCTATATCCATCACTATTCCCACTTAGAAGGTTAGCATTGAAATCTCTCACGTCCGCCATCTTGCGAAGGCACAAGAGAAAAGAACTTTAATAGGTTCCGTAGAAGCTGATATATGTCACAAGTGAAGTGTCATGGTGAAGGGTCTCATAATAAAAATTCAAGGAAGGGATTCCCCTATATAATAGAGAGAAACTGTAAGCTTGAGCATCATTTCATTGTGTGCTCTTGGTGAGGTGTGTTGGAATTCACTGGACACCATGTCTTCAGCGAAGTGTTTCATACTGGGATTGGGAGTGTTATTAGTGGCGTCTGTGACGGAGGCGAAATCTGTGGGTGAGTGAGACATTACAACGTATTCACCAGCATGCGGTCGTCAAAATCTCCCGGTAATATTCGATCCGTCTAACTAAACATTCACCGCGGATACCTCCATTTACAATGCATTTATCACTCCAACGGTGGAGTGATCCGCAGTGAGCGTGTTAATGTGATAATCGGCTACTCATATGTTTTATACATTTCTAAAATATAACGCATGCATACAATTAACTTCAATTCTGAATTTTTTCTTTCATCTTATACCAAAATTTAAAGTCTAGTCATGCTAATGACGATAGCTCAAGACTGCATGCTGGGTTGGACATGGAAAGTACTTTCCTAATGGTTCTGATTCTATTACACATATTCCCTTAGCTGTTCTTCTAATTCCTTGTCTTAACTTGATCTACTCAGTGTATACATATCCTCATGATTGGGTGAGATATTACAACGCATTCGCTAACGTACGGTCGTTAAATTCTCCAGAGCAAATAGGGTGCATACAACATAATGCGCTATCCGATCGCATAATCACACATACACGTTAAGTGCTACACTCGTGTGTAATTTACGTATATGCAATATTTATCGATTATATCATCCAGCTAATACAGTATATCCGTCAAACATTTTCGCTTCTTGAGTTTTTTTTTCTGCCTAAAAATGTCGAAATAACGTCAAAAATCAATTTTTAAGCTATAGAATAACGATTACCCAATCAATCATCGCGATTTATGTTTCCAGACATGGGAAGTAATTTCCTTTTCGTTCAGCGGATAGCCTTGAATCAAAAGTTTCCTAGAATATAGGGCAGCGTCCTAGCGCTCTCATTGCGCGCAACCTCTGCATCAGACGAATTGAAAGAACTCTCAGCCTCCCTTGATTAAAGACTACTTTCCTGAGAAATTTCCACATTGTAGTTGACAACTTTTAGTGTTAATGGTTTAGTTGTCGAGTTCATTATATATTTGCGCAAATACGATTTCAGCTCCAGTTTTTAAATTAATACAGATAAGCCTTTCATAGAATTTTAAACAATCTAGAGTAAATATTTCCAATTAACCGTAACGTGAGATGGATTTCTTATTACAGAAATCATTTCTTAACTTGATTATTCTGAAAATTACATCAACAACCGTAATCGTGATATGAAGTTGTGATGCAAGCCTACATACTTATTGATACCCGTGATATTGTGTATTGATTGCTATATAATTTCAATTTAATTAACTCGTTACTACTGAAAGACATGCTATTTGTAAATTGCTAAACAGATAAACAACGTTGTAAAATTTCCAAAAGGTTCTAGAATTAGATTAATGAGAATAGAATAATTATATAAACAACTCTGGGGGATCAACTTGAAGACTATTTCACATATATTTCAATAATATACTCGCAATGACTTCAAACACGAACATAATGTCTGGATCAAAGTATGATTGGTTTGTATCATGAGATCCAATCAAGTTATATGCAGCCGGTATTGATTATTGTTTCGTAAGTGTTTACCGTTGGACTGCCTCAGGAATGGTTTGAAGCAACTAATGATGACAGCAAACACGGGTTTTAAAATATCGAAGATTGCCTTATAGTTTATAATGTTGATAATAATTTTTGATACAACACTCACGGTTTCAAAAAAAATAGGAGCCATCGGCTTGGCCTTTTTATTTCCAAGTATATGCTCCAACCGTAGACCGTCAGAAAAATGAGACATAGATTCTAGCTATTGTGGGTTCGAATCCAGGTATCGTGGATTTTTCGAATAAGAATGCACTGCATGAATTTGACAAATTCTTTTGATGTTTTTCCGGAAAGATAAATAATGGAAAATTGGGATATTGTTAGCGGAGGGGGTTTTCTAACGATGAGATATTTCCAAAAATAATGCTAATAAGTTCAATAATTGTCATTAGTTCAATTTCAGGCCGGTGTAAATTTCTATCATAAAATGCAGCGCGGAGATTTTCCATTTTTTTACACTTTCCGAAAAGATAGATAAGTATCATACGGTATTTGAACAAAGTTGTAATCATATTTTATTGACTTGATCAGCCTTTTCCAAATCGATCCTGGGTTCATTGCGATGGCGCTATGAATATTCTTCATTGAGAAAGGTATGGGGATATCGGAAATTTAGAATTGTGCTTAGTTTCTGATTTTTTATAAAATGGATCTTGGGGACCCATTTAGGTTAGCGTAACTTTTTTCGCCCTTGCATTGGTTCAAGAGTCTTGCGTAGTGAGGCCCATTTTGGGCCAAATAAAGAGGACACGGTATTTGAATCGCAATTTATTACGTTCGGAAGACCTTCTAGGGGCCTCCTGGGATAAGGCAGAAGTATACTACAATGGCCCCCAGTGTATGGCCGGTTTTCACTATATCTTGTGTTTGTGAATATAAAGTAATTTTTGAAATAAAAGTTTGATAGTTTCCATTATACTAATATCGATTTATCCTTCGTTCTTATCTTCGCTCTTAACAACAAAGCTTGCAGTATGCAAGCAACTTCTACTCGAGTGTGTATACATCTGTGTAAGTATATCGCATATGTATGCATGTCATTAGCTTCCCTTCTATCGTAATTTCCAGATTAGGACCAATTTCTGTAATCATTACGAATTTTTTTCTATCATCATAATACCAAGAAAAAAGGACACGAAGAAAGCCTGACAGAACCGGGACTCGAACCCGTGTCTTTATGTTTTGGGGCGACTGCTCTAACCTCATATTTACTGCAAGATAGCTCAATGAACTTCTGGGTTCGTGTCCGACCCTGTCAGATTATTTCATGTCCGATTTTTCTTGGGATTAAACCTAGGTGCACACCTTTCCATGCGAATGTCATGTCTTTAACCTTGGGTTATTATCATAATATTTAAATTGTACCTGAACAATAACTAAATCAATAACTAACTACATAAATAACTAATAACCTTAATATATAATGTAATATAAGTGTAATTTTCTTTAACTTACAATTACTTTTCTTCCTTCTAGCGAGTCGATTCAGCGTGTGCAAGACGAAGGAAAAGAATTTTCAAGAATGCTTCAAGGAAAGCTTCGAGAAAGCACTTAGAGGACCAGTTTCAGACGGTAATTTGCTCAAAAATCTTCATCGCATGACGTACATACGACCAATAGTCGATGAATAAACAAAGCCTGTGAATATTAAAAGAAGCGAAAATTTTAATTTTGCCGAGGTGGCATTGAGATAAATGTTTCTGTTAATTTACGCACAAGCAATTTCACTAGCGAAACATACGAAAAAAATTTAAGAAAGGAATACTACATTAGATAGAGGCATTGTCTTTTCCGATTCAAATCTGCAGATACAAAATTTTCTCCTGTGGATGACAATACAGTGTGGTTTATTACAAACTATGCGCAACTATTAAATTTTACCTTTCCAATATATGATTTTCAATACATTTATTATATCATACATTAAATGTTTCAATAAGTATTTCTATAGCTATTCTAATTTAAGCTTGATAGCTTCCAACCGTTTCCTTGTTCCTCCTGCTACTCTCGTCTTTCCGAAAGGTTCTCCTATATCAGTCGCATAGATATTTATTAATGAAAGTTCTGCAGTTTAACTGACAAATATTATAGCCCAATAGGTTGTATTCAAGAATGAACAATGGATTTTTATGATACGTATCACGGTCCATGGGGTCCATAAGGTATACATGTCTTATAAAACGAAACATATTAAGCAGAGTTAATCATATTTCTGTGGTTTCATAGGTGACACTATAATTCTCATTTCCACAAATGCCGCGTATTTCTAAGAAGAAAGTGAAAACAATACGTTCTATTTTAGAGAAAAGAATTTCCTGTGTAGAATATACATAACCCGTTAGAGGCGATTCTTGATGTCTGCTCCCGATCTATGTATCACCAGAAAAATTATAGCGCTGCTTCATTTGTAGAATAATTGATAATTAACAAATGCCTCTGAATTGCAGGTGTTCCGGAGCTTAGCCTGGTTCCCCTAGACCCCCTTTTTGTTCCAAAAATGGTCATTAGCACTGGAAATGGCCCCGTCGGACTCACTCTGACTCTCGAAAATTCCACGAATACTGGACTGCGGGAATCTAAGATCATGAGTGTCAAGTAAGTTATGATTTCTGTCATTCGCCTTTGTATCTTTCTTATATAATAATAGTAATAAAACTTCTGCATTTAAAGGTGAGTTTGAGACTTATTAGTCACTTCTCACCTCTAACCCTTAGTCATTACAGATATAATGAAAGAGGTGTTGGGAGTTGAACTAAAGAAAAGCAATAAAAGAAGGAACTGTTATGTGGGTTTGAAAAACCTAAGTCTGTGTTAAGGAAAACATTAAGACCCTGTAGGAAAACACCCACGTGAAGGGGGGCGTGAAAAACCTGCGAAACCTACTGACAGTAGCGACTAAAATTAAAAATTAAAAATATCAGCAACACAGCTGGAAAAAAATAGACAAAATATGCATAATTCCTACAAATAATTCAGATTATAACAGGTGTTGGATTTTAAATTATAAGAAGTGGGCTGTGAAATATAATTAGACAGAATAATGGAAGGAATAAAAAAACAATAAAAATGAAATATCGGAATAATAAAAAAGTAATGAATAATAAACCGAAAAAAACGAATACAAAAATTAACAAAAATTTCAAATCAATATACCAGTGGTAACCTCAACTTCTCAATAGAAATTAATAAAACACAAAGGAAATAGCACAATATAATATATATACATCGCAGTAAGAATGTATATATACGAGTATAAAATGCCATGTTAGAAAGAGTGTGCTAGGGATAAGCATTGAAAATCACTGACATCATGCATAGCGCATTTTCACTGAACAAATTTGTAAAGTTTAATGAAGAGAGGGAAACAGATTACACTTGCTTTAATGGGCTAACTTAAAATCCAACAACGCTTTCAGAGTTGTGTGAAACTGTTCTTCATGCACATCACGAATTAACAAAAAATAGCTTTCAATCGTTTCTGTGGATGGAGTGAAGCTTCTTAGCTTTCAATAATCTATGAAGATATCTGTTACTTTTTCAGTGCCGACCCTAAGAATCATAAGTTCGACATAAAACTCAAAATCCCTCACTACTCTGCCATTGGACCTTACGAAGCTTCCGGAAGAATACTCTTGCTACCACTCGTCGGAAAAGGAATAAGCAACATCACCTATTGTAAGTAAACCATGTCCACTGAAGCAAGATTAACTTCTTTGAACGGGAAATGCTAGTTCTGTTTGTGCGATTGATTTTTCATTACTATGGAAAGTTCCGTGTGTTTCTTATTTTATACGAAATGTAAAGTTGCCACTTTTCAGAAGAACGATATTAGGCCCAATTACTCATTTACTTTCGGAACACAAAATTTAATTTCGTTTTCGGATGTTATATTGGTCCTATCAAAGGTAAAATGACGGGTGTTGCTGGGAAATAAAGGAAATAAAGTTACTAAAGGGGTAATTACCTACTAATGATTTTATAATACCAAAATCTAATATATCCTTGAATAAGCATTGCTACCGTTTTCCAGATTTAACTTTCTTCCATTATAAAAAGTTCACATTCGAAGCTAATGCTATCCAAAAAGAAATATTAAAAGAATATATAATTACCGCGACCTGCAGAATCATAGACCTTCTTTCTAGGTTTTTTGCTCGATAGAGGAAAATCATTCACTTGAACCACGGAGAAATGTGTTTCGTATTTTCGCGTATGTTTTCAATTAGAAACTTTTCTACAGTAAAACGGACATGAAATAAGTTTACGGGACTGCGACTTGAATCCGGTAAGTGAGAGATCTGGGTTAGAGTCCCGGTCCTGTCAGAGTTTTCTCATGATCTTTTCTCCTTGGATACTACTTAGCCCCTAAGGAAGCTGCTTAAGAACTCACGCAGTGACCAGTTCAAGAAAACCACGATAACTCTGGAAAAGTCATCGCTCTGAGAAGAAACCGATATGTATTCCAACAACCAAGCTGTAAGGAAAAGGGTTTAGGTGACTTGGCACGATAAGGCGTGCACCTAGGAAAATTACCAAGGAGAAACGGACATGAAAAAAATCTGACAGACAGTGAAAATTAAGAGGGCTAAAAATGCATTTATCATTCTTGTACCCCTGAGGATTACAGCTTGGTTACCAAGGAAAAATGGACATGGAAAAAGTCTGACGGAACCGGGACACGAACCCGGGTCTACCAATTGCCGGTCGGTTGCTCTATCCATTGAGCTATTCCACCAGATGCCGTTTGGGAGACTTTGTAGGTATTGGGCGCGTGAGTTCGTCCGACTCAGCGGCATCGTTCACAACCATTTTTTTTGCCCGTTTTTCATGTCCGTTTCTCCTTGGGAACGGTGTATTGTAAACCTTGCGTATTAAGTAGAGAATTTGGCTATTTTTTCTGATATTTTAGAAAGTTAATAATTCTGCATTTTTCATCCAGCTAGTGAAATAGGCATTGGGTGGCTCTAAAAAGTTGAACGACTTACTTTTCGTTGTTTCCAGAATTCAGACCGATCGCCGAGACGGCTTTAGGAGAGCTTTGATACGATAAAAGATTTATTAATGTTNAAAAGTTCAGTAAAAAGTAAAGTATGGTGTTGTGGGACAAAATTATAATCTTTCAAACTTAAATATGTAATTGAAAAGAAAATATAAAAGATCAGGTCTTTTACAGTTTCTTGCGACCAGATGTTCCTACAATTTTTGATACCATTATTCATACTTAAGTGAATAATTAACGTGAAAGTTGGTGGGAACATATTTTTTTGGGAGAATCTAACTTCAGGCGAGGGATAATTATCGATATTTTTCTTTCCTTTGCCTTACTGACAGAATTTGACTTATTTACTTATTTTTTAAGGAAATATTTCCATATTTTTCATCCATAGATGATCTTGACGTCCACTGGATTATCGAGGGAAAGCCCAAAACCGATTCTAAGGGCAAGACCTATCTGGAATTGGAAAAGTTCGACGTGAAGATTTCTTCAGATAAAGCATATATATCCATGACAGGACTGTTTGATGGAGACAAGACTCTTAGTAAGTTTGAATAGATTAAATCTATACTTAAGACATTTAGACGATCGATTTCACCGTAAGTTATATCTATAGGAACGTTTATGCTGAGAAGTTTGGGATATTGTTAAGAGATGTTCAGAATAAATGTGCGCATAACATTCATGAGTTTCACTAAACCGATTAACAGAAGCAATTTCCCAGTTTTTTCTTTGCAATTATTTAGTTAATAACCCGGTTAGTTGATTTCGGTTATAACTGGATTGGATACTCTGGCGCAAGCCTTCAAAATAGAAGTCCTCCTCAGATGACTGAAAGCGCAATAGACACTAATGTAATTTATATCTCATTCGAGGTATATCATAACATAACCATTTTGGTTAACTGTTATCCACCACACAATATTGCCCTACCTTACTCTTTTCGTGGAATGAATACTTCTTTCGTAAATTTATTTCCAAAATTGCTAAATCTATGAAATTCCTTTCTCCTTGTGATGACTATTTCCTCACTAAACCTCCCATTCCGTTTCGGGCAATCCAGGCAAAGTCCTTAACACTCACTAAATCGAATATTTAGTGGAAGAAGGAAATGTTGGAGTAAATATTTTTTAAAAGGAGTCACAGGACATAATAATACTTGAACAAAAAAATAATGTTGAAATATGCTCATTGGTTAGACATGGGGCATTCCATGTCAAGTTGATCAATTTCAAGGAAATGCCCCGCTCGACCATCACCGATTTCAATGAAATTTTGTGTGAACATAACTTTATGTCTTCTATGAACATTTCCCAAGTCTTACATCCATCGATGAAATATTTGCTGAGATATAGTCATTTGTTTGACCCCCTTCTACGCAGCCTTCTACAGTTAGACAGCGATTTTTAGCAAGTTTGAGACACGTTATCTCACGCAGTATTCCGTTGAGTAAATCAAAACTTGGTATTCTTATAAAACCTACGTTGCTCTATTAAACAAAATAATAAGAAGTCTTTTATGAGCGAAATCCGAGAAGAAAATTTGAAGCAAAATCGGCCCAAAAAATTATGGCTCGAAAAATATTTAANAATTATTTATTTATTTATAGTCAGTAGAGACGCAGGATTCACTTCGTGGTATTCACTCGCACAGAACGCGTCGCAATGAACAGAAAGAATTCATAGTATGGCTATGAAACTTGGGTCGTGGTGTTTATTTATTGCGTGGTGTAGTAAATGTTCTGTCATGAATCCGTTTAAATTTTTAGCATGGTTAATAGTTAATTTCATTTTGTTTTAAATTCCATATTTCATTTGCATTGAAACATGTATAAATCCCTAGAAAACGCACTCTTCAATCCTCTCTTTCTGTTTTAATTACAGGTGAAACGATGTTGAAGTTCTTGAACGATCACCAAAAGGAATTCATCAAAGAAATCGAGCCGGCCCTGAACGAAGCATTCAGCCAGCTCTACTTGGGACTGGCGAAACCAATGTTCAGGAAACTTCCTTACAATGAGATGTTCCCGGACCTTTAAGAAAAAACATGGAATTCATCGATGGTACAATCACACTGAACATTTCAGCTTCTTATTTATTGAATAAATACATTTACATTTATTGATGAGCGTGTTTCTTGAGAAATCACATCTTTCCCTTTTCCATAATCCTCAGCATTTGAATTTCAAGTGAACGCACTGAGACAGTCACGTGATTAACAAAAGAAACATTTCAGCAGAGACCATGCACCTTACGTATATTGCGCAACCACTTAAAAAGTATTCAATGCGGCATTAATCCGATACATTTCGCTTTTCGTTGCGTTTTAAATCGCCCACATTTCGAATAATTTTTAAGATGATACTAAAAAAAGTCTCCGGGTTGGGCCACTGCTTATTCAAGAGACCCTTCATAAGAAATGCACGCGAAACTTCTTTTTCATAGCCTGTGAGGTTTATTTCCTTTGCTAATTTTAATTAGAAATAATCATCGGTCAAGGTCGAGGCATGTATCATACAAAATATTCCCTCAAAGATTCTTACTTTCAAATTTCAACGTTATACACTACGTCAGACTACGCAGTCATTGAAAAAATATTCTAAACACTTGCGACATTTAAACGGCGTCGACTTGACGGTCATTAGCATTTCCAATATCGAGTTTGTTTACTTTCCCGACGTTCTCATGAGATCACATAGGTAACAAGCACTAAGAGAGTCAACCATTACTGATTTCTTTATTCATTTAATGACAGACATTATCAATAAATATAACAATTACAAAGCATAATAAAGAAGTTTTGATTTTTTAAATAAATACCACGAAAATACTTAAAACCGCCCTCTAGCAGAGTATCAAAGACAAACGACCCTTTAGAGATTATGCATGTGTTTAAATGTGTTAAGTAGAGATAAATACGTACATCACTTCCAGAAATATTAACTCAAGAATTTCCTTGTAAGCGGGTAATTTAGGTAAGTTTAATAACTCCATTATTTGAGAAATAACGAAGGTGAATAATATATGCTACCGTTGAAAGTTTCGCTACTTGTCGTTTGTTTTAGCAACGTGGTTCGCATTCCGGTAGAGCAACTGTATGACATAAAGAGAAACAAATATATAACCCGTTGATCATTAAAAATATTTTATAACGTGCATCGATTCTAAATATGGAATCAGAGATCATCAGATGTTTACATTTGATAGATAAAGAGGTTCCATCATCCTAAAGACATACAGGTATATCGTGAACGAGAGAGTTGCTAAAATTCTTTCCATAGCAGTTACTTTGAGATAAAGGAGAAAATGTAGCCATGAATTTAATGTAAAAGTAATGGCGAAAGTAAGAAATACGAACAATAATTAAATAACTTTGAAAATAATAGTATGAATAATAAATATTAGTCCCCGCCGATAGAATTTCCCTGTTCCAGTATTTAATGTGCAGTGGCAATCAACGTAAGAAAAAGAGAAGTTTGGAACACGGCTGTATATGAATTAGAGCTTTAAAAACTCTCCGTAAGCCGTCTTTCGGCATGTGGAACTCGCGCTCAAAGACGAAAGGGAAGCTCCTGATTACCGA
>KZ308335.1:411018-446679 GCA_000376725.2 Ladona fulva | reverse complement strand
TTAACGTAATCAAATAATTCCATTCAAAATACAAGAGTAATTATCATAAATATTACAGTAGTGAAAAAACATTCTCGTTAACATAATAATAATTTTGAAATGCGCGTTATCAATGCATTTATCACAGAAGAAATTTTTGATATGCGTGTTATCTAGTAGGTGCGAGTTATTTACTAGAAAATACGGTATTAGTTACAGATCTAATATTACAACCTCATAATTTTGTCTGATGAAGGGATTGGAATGTTAGCAAGGAAGCGCCAGGGGTTAAGGTTTGCGAATCACTCAAATCATGCTTAGCGCATCTTCACAGTGAAAATAAGTAAATTTTATTAAAGAGAGGGAAAAACATAACGTTGACTTAAATGGGTTTACTTAAAATCCAGCAATTCAGAATTACGTAACATATTGTTTATTACGAAAACCAAAATACTTTTCAATTCTATCTGTGAATGACGCAAGTCATTTGTCCTTCAACAATATTTGAAATTTTCTTTTTCAGCGCGGACCCTAAGAACCATAAGTTCGACATAAAGCTCAGAGTTCCTCACTACACCACCATTGGGCCTTACGAAGGCTCCGGAAGAATACTTCTGCTACCCATCGTCGGAAAGGGAATAAGTAACATCACTTACTGTAAGTACACCATACCAACTACATTAAGGGTAAATGTCTAACGCGGGAAAAATTAGCTCTTTTTCTTCAATGGATTTCCCTCACCCTATTCCTTATGAAATGAAAAGTCGCAGCTTCTAAGGTCTTTATCCCGCAAATCGATATCACGCACTATTTTCCATCTTTCTTTTGGCCACTATTTTGACTTCTCTTTTTGATATTGCAATGGCCCTTTTTCAGGACAATAGACTTATGACCTTAGTTTTCTTTCGCCCCTGACGATGCTAGCGTAGCAAGAGAAATGCGTAACAAGTACCACAAAATAACGCCCCTCTCTACAACATTAAACAAAATAACCATAAGGTTCGCTTCTAAGTTAAAACTTATCCAAAATACTATTTTTTCCACAATCTGGGATTAAGACCTCAAAACAACTATCTGCAAATACCGCCGCCCATAAGCTGTGTTAATGAATTTACCCTACCTACATACCCAACATTAATCCGAGCCAGACGCTCTACCCTAACCCGTGATCTTCAGCAAAAGAAAGTGAAAGTGATTAATTTAAAACCATGGATTGGACCCCGAATCAGGAGCCATGAACATAAGTTTTCCGGGAGGAAGTGAATGTATTCGTCGTCGTACAGAAAAGCGCATTGGATGACTCTTAGCTTGGCGGTTGACACGCTTCCTTCACATTCTTTCCAGAATTTAGACCTAGCGGACAAAGACGAGACGGCTTTAGGGTCTTTTTTAAACCATAATTGATTAATTTATGTTTGAAAATGTTTAAACGACATCATAAAAGAACTTTCAAACAAGAATAGTAAACGCCCAAAATACATAATCACCCAGAAAGAAAAAACTAAATTATTATTATTATTACTATAGAACTCTTTATTCGGCGAGGTTAGGCCCATGTGGGCAACTCTTACACCTAACCTCTGAAGTCATACATTTCACAGTGTCTAAACTCCTGTTTCTGTACATGCTTCCCACTGCATCATTTTTTGCCACAAGCTTATCGTACAAAACTGAACTAGTATACTGATTTCTCAAGTAAATGGTAATGTTAATATCTCTAAAAAATGTATCAGCTAGAATCTAAAATGTTCTTAAAGTTAATTGGACAATCCTCATACTTACTACTAAATTACTTACCTATATAGATCAATAATTCCAAATTACCCTGTTCGATTCTATTAAAATTCCAAATATGTGATTCTTTTAGGGAATAAACAGTTTCCAGAAGAGTCTACCTTTTTGCAAAGGGATAACTTAATTTACAGCTGTGGCAAATTCAGTAATATATATACTTATAAACTTCATTCCTCAAGTACTTTTATACCATCAAAATTTAGAAAAGCCAGAAACAACACACTTGTCAACAGCGTTAGTAATCTTCTATGAGAATGAAGTATAAACACCTTGAAAGAATATTATAAACTGTGATACTGCTTTCTTGCTGCCTGACTGGGTACTTTGGGTGCTGGAACTGCTGCTACTGGTTAGCTCAATGATGAGTGGCTCCATATCATCCTGAAGTTTATCAGCTTTCCACATATTATCCTCCACTTTCTGAACATGCTGGTAATAGCTGGTCCAGTCATCCATTGTAATAGCTTCAAATGCACTGTCAATTAATGTCTGCATTTCTTTCATCGACAGCTAGTCTAGTGTCCCAATGTCAGGTTGATGATGATCTGGGGCTCGTCCCTCAACAGACTGTTCCAGACTGAAACACCCATCCCAGGCGCCTGGCTTAAATACTCAGCTAGCTTGGAGTGCTGACCAAGCATTTAAACCGGGACAGTCTTAGTAGGATGGTCAGCAGGATTCAGCCTGCCGGGAATGAACCACCAGGTCACTACATGTGACAATTCTTTTATTGAAATTAAATACATATCATGATATACATTGTTATTAAGTAAAACTCCCTGTTCTTTAGTTAGGGCAATTACAATGGCTGCATTGCCACAGTGGATGGTGATCCTGGAATTAAAAGGAATTAGACATTGGGTGATTAACAAATAAGGGCCTAGCCAGGCCATAAACTCTTCTGCTTCATAAATCGGAAGTTCTTCATCAAAGGTGCAAATCCACTCCCTGCCCCAGGCAGGAATTACCATGGCACCTTGGTGGGGGGGTAGCATCTGAATAGATGTCCAACTGTCGTTTGGTACACATGTTGAATAGACATGGTCGCTGGAACACCCCGTCTTTGAAGAGCCGGAGGAGTCAGTCGGTTCTGCACTGATATGTGTTGGTAATGAGGAACTGGGGCAGATTTAAGATGTATACCACGCAGCTCACAAACCCCGCTGCTTTGGGGAGGTCCTTTGTGCGTAATCTAGGTACCAGACAAATTACGAGGTTTAGGTGGGTGGTGGTGTCCGGTAACAGCTAAAGTTCCATGGTGATGGTATCGATGAGGACTCCCAAATATTTTATTTTGGTGGCTGGTGACAATTGGCATTTAGAGTTACCCCTAGGTCGCGCTGGATGAAGGTTTTAACTGATTCTACGGTGTTCGTGTCACACTGAACCCCTGTGAGCAACCAGTCATCTAGGTAAACAATTAATTGAGCTGGGTACTGGTTAGCCATTTCTTCAGCTAGGGCCCAAGTGTATCTTTGGAGAATAGCTGGGGCCAGGGTGTGGCCCATGGGNTTGTGTACACTTACTAGGCAATGCTTACACTTGCTATGGTAAATCGTAAGTCAAAGTAACAATTTGATTTATATCAATACATTTTCTAGTGTGGCTTGAACTTATAATTGCTGTGACTTGCCTTTTATTGTGTACGTCTTATTTATATCGTATAGGTAAGTATTTACTTATAAGTTTTGGTTCTAATCATTGACTATTAAGATAGTATAATATCATTACAGTGAAAACGAGAGAAAAATCATTGTCCTCCGTATGTATTTCTTGTAGATGATATATTCTACTATATATATCTTGTAAAATTATTTGCATTTTGCTTGAAACTAAATCTTGTATTGACACAGAGTATATGAAAGAATGAGGAACGAACTAAGGATGTGGTGTATAGTTCAAAATGTACAAACAATTTGGACTCCGTGTAAACCTTGAAAAAGGGACTAATGGTTACTACTATAATTTCTTCTAATCTCAATTCAAGCAGTCAAGTTTATTTGATGGACATAAGTGTGATGCTGATAGGGTTTTAAAATTATCTAGAATATTTAACAAGTTTTGTGATTCTAAGAGCTCTTAAAACAAATAGGCAGTCATAGTTTCTGAAGAGGTTCTATGTATTTCTCTATTATTTAGCAAGCCATTTATGTTACAGTATGGCAATGGAGGAGAGTTTGTGAATAATATCAAAGGAAATGCAAATAAAATGTGGTTTGAATTAAAAGTCGATAATGGTAAATTTCATGACTAATAGGAAGGAAATGTTGAGCACACCAATGAAAACATTGAAAATATATTAAATAAATGGAAGCAACATGAGCAATGTAGTAATTGAGGCAAGAGGTTGGGTTTTATTAATGTTAAATTTTGCAGTTAATGCAGAATTATCAGAAAACATTACAGCAGCCAGCATGGATTGAGCTTGCGTCTTGATCATCACCTAGGGACATTATTAAAAAAATAAATACTTTGGAAGTCCCTTAGGTTTTGCAAGAATGTCTTATTCTACAAGATTCTTCTCAAAAAAAAAACAAATTTTAGGAAGGAAGTAATTACACATTCTTGCAAAACTTTCTCAAGGTTCCTAGGTAAATAAACTTGTTTAGAAAGTTGCATCTGAACAAGGTTTGTAAGAAGACATTTTGGTTGTGGGAGGGATTTCAGAATATATTACCATAGATCTTGAAGAAGCAAATGAAGTACAGGTTAAAGGAGAGGAGTATCTATTAAACTAATCCTTTAATCCTAATGACCTAGATATTTGTAAGCTTTGCTCTTCACTAATACAAATTAACATAGGTGAGGAATAGGCTATAGAAAGCCTTGAAATCCAAGCAAAATGGATTAATATCATTTCCAATTCATCCCATCCTCCTGCCACAGCCTGTGTGACTGTATATGTAAAAGTTCCAGGTATAAATAGATGCAGAAAAAGTCTCTGTTCAATATTAAAAAATGTTACTGACATAACATAACATAATATTGGGTATGTTAAATTAGGGACAAAATAATGCAGTCTTGAGGGTCTGGACTCTACCCAAATTCAGTGTATGTCCTCAACCATGGATTTCTAAAGTAAATGTTTTAGCAGAAGAGTTACCTCTCTGTTCAGTGATCACTGAGCAACCCTTAGGAACAGGTCAAGTTTTTATGAAGTGTTAATGTATTGCAAAGTGCAATACAAAGAAATGCATGCCTTTAAAAAACGTAATTTTAAGTGTCATTAGAAATCGTATACATTTCGACCCTGAGTCCATGCTTCTCCTGAAATATTAGGTAAATCTATACACTGACTAGTAATAGTAAACATTTGCTAAGTTCAAGCTATTAATATAACGTATAAAAAAGATCATTGCATTTCGGAACTACTAATTAAAACAAACCAAGCAGACAGTTTCATAGTAGAATTCATAATTTTAAAATTAGTGTTGAACAGTATCTTTAATTAAAGAAATTAACAATTTTTTAAATGAGATATTTAACTAACGCAACTCGGCATGATCAATTGTGCCATCATTAAAATGGACAATGAAGCAGGATCATACAAATCATTCTCAGAAATTAAGTAAACAGCAATCTAGATTTTTACCAAATTCATCCTTCTCTTCATCTGGTCTTGTTTCGTACATTTTATTACGCTGAATCCAATGCTTTCACAGTCGCTTCGATGACAATTTCACTTCCTAGTTTTTAGAAAATACAATTTCTAGGATAAAGCGAATACCTGAGTTTCTCGCATGTTTTTCACTGTTTGTTATTGTTTTTAAATCGCCGGTAATATTTCCCTCGTTTCGATTCATATGTGGCACAACAGCGCCATGGCTAAAAATCATACTACGTGAAAGGACGCTATCTAGAGGAGCTATCCTCTAGAGATGATTCACCAGAGGATGAATTTTCTGCGCGACTTTGAAGAAACAGATAAAAATCTAATCAACTACTAGTTTTATCCTCTGGAAACCAATCCAGGGGATAAGATGAAGTTTGTAGAAACCGGCCATTAGGCAGATATTTCCCGCATGTTCTTATAGGATGAAATAATGAACATAGCCTTTGGTAAATTTCCCCTCATCAATTTTGACGGAAGGAAAGGCTACATTGATGAAAATGGACTTCATGGACTAAATGGGCTACGCATTTCTAATGGATGGGTTTCGGTTATTCTGGAGTCGAACCAAGGACCAACGTCTGGAGTCCACCATACTTGTGGATATATTCTCGATATGTAATATTTCAATGAAATTGAAATATTACATATCGAGAATTTCGGAAATAAGAATAAAGTATAGAAGTCTTGGAAGAAACGATAACGTTGTGTCACATTCGAACATGAATCATTGTCACTCTCCATATCAACCCTTACACATTTTCCTATCCTTGCAAACATCTTCCGCTTCAATCATTCTTTATTCGTTTTATCTATATACTTACACTGCGTTGGAAGCCAGTAATCCGTTGTCCTTATCTGCTAAAATATATGTACAGTTTTGACGCACTCTAGTAATATCTCATATTTTAATAGTTGTCGAAATGAAATCATAGCCAAGTTAATATTTCTATTGTGAACGTCTGAAGAATAAATTTTATTCCACATGTGTACAATAAAATCCCTTTTCGTGAATTCTCGTTTTTTGGCATCGACTCAATTGCCTTCCTTTGAGCATTTTTGTACTATGCGCTTTGTTGTTCATTGCCTTGTATAATCGGAAGTTCATTGCATTCCGTACTTCTTCTTACAGCTTTCTCTCGTTTTACGGTTATTTCGTTTTACTGCCAGGAGAGCCATATTGAACGAAATATCATTCATAAGACGAGATGTTTTAGTACAAAGTGCTCTGGGACGCACTTCTCTCTTTTATTTTTTCGTTTTTACACACCTTCCTCTCTCTCACACACACCTTCCTCTCTCACACACACACACCCTCGACGCGATATTTCTCTCTCAAGGTGCGCGCACACGCTCAGCACGCCATTAATCTTCCCCTGCGCACACCCAAAACGTTTCTTCCCCTTCTATTGTTTCCTCCTCTTCCCGATTCTCTTTTGTTATGCTTTATAGCGTTCCCCAGAGAGGGCGTCCTCCACTTTCGATCTCCCTCCGACATCAAATCTTAACTCTTTCAAAGAATTCTCACTCATTTTGTATTCGACTGAGCCCAGAGAAGGAAAATGTTTCCCAAATCCGCTCCTTTTCCGGTGCGCTTTTCTTTTGTTTATTTGCAAGAAATTCTTACCGTTCCTCCTTAATTTCGATTTATCGGTTGATTTAGCAAACCCACTTTGAAAGGAAATTTCTTAGTAATTCCCGAGTGCTTTTTTATCCGTTCAACTTTCCATGAAGTCCGAGTGCAAAACGAATTTTGTCTATCGTAGGAGTCATTTTTGACTCGCGGCAATAGTTTGTAGAAATGGATATGAAGTTAAGTACAAACATTCCAATTAATCAAGTACAAAAATTCCAATTAATCATCTAACAATGCCACCAATATTATTTCTTTTCATATTGATCCGTTTTTATTCTCAAGTATAAATAAGATATGTATAATATTCTCAATTCACAAGAATTTTATTCAATGTAGCATTGATTTTTTATTAGCTTACAATGAAAAGAAGTTAGTAAGATCATTCTTCCACAAAATTTGGTATGGAAACTGGATTTGGTACCTTTGGTAGTATTATGAGACAATGTTATAAATTATTTTTGGGGAGCGCAACTTTGCAAACATCCTCATTTTTTATTGACTCTCCAATAAATCACCCCTTATCCCGCGGCTTCATCTTACGTAAGACAAGATGTGGTATTTTTAAGGCAGCTTTTAGTACAAAGCACGAGTTATTATTATCCTCATGGTGTTCTTATTTTCTCAAAACTTACCCTAAAAATTACTCATAAGATGATGTATCATTTCTGTAGATATTACATATAATAAGGAATAAATGTGCTTTCCGTTTCTCCATTACCCTAGTTATCGTATGGATTGGTGCAGTTTACTTTCCTCCTAATTGATTGAAAAAAATAATAGATATAACTTATATTTTTCCACAAATGTGTGTAAGTTATATTTATTATTTCATTTATAATGGAATTCCACCAAATCTCGCTAGAGAAAATTAATTTGATTGAAAATAAGTATGCATTACGAAATGGACACTTCGTAATCAGCTGCGCTATTTACAAGATATTGTATATAGTGCAGCTGATACAATGTGTATAAGGTGTATAGTTTCAATTTTTCAAAAATAATACAATAGCATTGCAATATCGTTTAAAGTTTTCAAGTTACGTATGACTCGAGTAAATTACAGAACAGATTTGAATTTATTGGATCGTGATTATTAATAAACATTTAATCTTTAAAATCAATGAATTCTATGGCTTTAGGCTCTGACAAAAGCCAAATATTCAGCGGATCATGGCATTTATATCCTTTAAAACGCCAAGGGTAATGGAGCGAAAAAGATTTCGCAAAGGAAATTGCATGAATAGAATAGGAAAATTAGGCTGGAAAAGAATGATTGGAGATATGAGGAAGAAAGCGGGTATTCAAAGGAGAAAAGTCTGGCATTCGCAATTTTGGCTGGATAAATGGATTTATACACCCGATTACTTGGAATCGAAGGAGCCCACTTAACGGAGAAAGCGGCAAATAATTTCACCACTTCGGAAATATCGACTTTTCTCACCTGGCCTTAGTCCAACTCTTGCATGCGGTCCTCATTAAACAGGAGGAGATTTATTTTATATTGAAATTATAGTCACTCGGATTTGCAAATTAAATTAAATTTTATCCGTGATTATCGCTCCAATTATTTTTTAAATTCATTTTGAACCTTCGAATTCAGAAATCAATTCCATGGATGACTATTAGGGAACAGTGATAATAGTATATCCTTCGTGATTCTACTACTAATCAAATTTATACTTCAACACTATGGAAAACGAATGGAAGTTTCTATTCATTAGCATCGCTAAATGAAATATAACCTCGGATAATGTTTCTATTTTCTACATCGTTTTTATGCATTATTTTTATGAATGCGTCCATTTTTAAATTACTTTTTCCTATTATAGATTAAATAAACTACTCGTATGTGAGTTATTTTCAGATATGATCACTCAAAGAATAATAGTTGTTGGTATTTATTCGTGGAATTGCGGCATGTAGGAGAGTGTGAATGGTTTTTAATGGAGAGAGAATATGCCGTTGCAAAGGATATTGCAAATAACAGAGGGACGAAAGGCAATATATGACAGTATTGGATCGTCTTAAGAAATCGGATTGGAATATAGGTGTAGTATTGTGTATATACGTGCCAAGCACTAAAGGGGAGTTGCTTTAGTGATGTGTGTTATGGAATGACAATAATGTACGATAGGGAGCAATTAACGGACAATATAGAGTTACGGTTTGTCGGAATTATAAGCTTATGAATATTTTTATTATTAAATATAGCAATCAAAATTTTCATTTGCTAATGTAGATGGTCCTTTAATCTATACCTGAAATTTGTGGTATTATAAGAATTTTAATGCGGAGTATTGTTTGAGAAATATTGACACTTTAGCAACAGCCTCGAGCAAGAACTTAATATTCTTCTTTGAGATTAAAGGAGATTTTCAGAAGGAATGCCGAAAAGGTACAAAGTGCTGGTGGTGAGATTGGCGAGGGAAAAGTTTTCATGCAGAGAATAAGTTATGAGGGAAGTTTGCTTCTCATAGTGAAGATTGAAAGCTTTTGATAAATAAAATAAAATTATAACACGAACTAATTTGGAATAATCTCGTAGGTGAGGGCATCTTTATTTTTAAAAAGGTACCATTCACGGGTATGCATAAAATATTTTTCGAGAGTTCAACATAAAAATAAAATATCGATGTTTTAGAAACTAGTTTTCTTAGAATTGTATCTTTGCAATAGTCACACCGTCAAAAAAGCAGATACAGCTAATGCAATCTACTTCATCTAATGGATTATTTTGATCTTATAACTTTACTTTTGATCAAATACACACAAATAAATACTTACACACTTTCCTGGACGTACAAATAAACGTATATTTGCGTGGTACAATTAAAGGTTATCTAAATCGATGGATCAGACATTTTACTTAAAAATATGACCACTCTGCTAACCCTTTAACGAAGTAATTCGCTTCAGATATTTGAATAAATGAAGTTTTCTTTGAGAGCAGAGATCTTTCGTTGATCTTGAGTCATAGCGTTTTTCTCGCCTCGTTTTTTCCATTGCCTCATTATTTCTCACTATTTTGCCATCCGTCTTTTTTTGCGCCACCTATCGCTCTTCAAGTCATTTGTCACTTTTACGTACGTCCTCATTATTCACACTTTTCCTTCGTAAAGCGCTCATCCAAGCCAATCGAACGATTTCACTGCAAACGCTTTCCCCTAAGAAACGACTCTTCACTTTTTTCAAATCAGTACTTGACAACCGCCACTCATTACCGTTTCTTTTGGCGTTACGAATTCGGTCATGGATTGACGAATATTCATCGTAATTCACAACTCATCGGTGTCATTGGGCGCAGAAAACTCGGTTTTATCGAGTAAACTTCTAAGCAAGAATAGAACGAAATATCATATCCAAACAACATTCTGAAGCAGATTCAGAGCAAATTTCAATTACGTTTATGATATACTTACCCACACATACTATAACAACTACTATTTTATACTAAAGTACACTTTAAAAATTATATAAGGCCAGAAGAAAGTCAAACTTTATTAAATAAAAATTTTATAAATTTAAGTATCCGTTATGCAAAAAATATAAAATTTGTTATTTGTTAAAATATTAATTGATTTTACGTACAAAACATTTAGCAGAATAATTTATACAAAAGCCTATAAAATATATTTTTTTAATTTGAATTTTTTTTATTTTTTCTCCGTTTTTAAAAATGAAATTCCACCAGATTTCACTTAGATTTTTAATCCTATAAAATAGATTATGATGATCTTTCGATTAAAAAATTAGGGCGAAAGTTTATACAATATAAAGATAATTTTTTTCTTTTAATCGCCGAAGTATGTAGCTGTTCTTATTTAAGTCATAATTTAAAAACATTTTCTTCTCACCAATTTCGCCTTTCCGCAGATTATTTTATATTTAGCAAATGTTGCCTCCAACATTAAATATTCGTACATATTCAATCAATGGCGAGACATATTTTGTGGCTAAAATTGTATGTATTAATTAAATGCCTCGTTTAGGCATTATAAAGAGTATAATTTTACGGATCGTTAAAATCCGAAAGAATCGTATCTGGAACCTGAAATTATGATAAAAATTCTCCAATTCCGAAACTCAAAAAAGTTCCGATATTTCGGATTCCGATTAATGATCACATCACTAATTTGATGAAATGCAAGTTCTGCGTCAAAGTAAAGATTTTTTACTGCTACGAGAATGTAACATTTAAGCACCATTTGGGCATTAATTTTATCGTAATATCAAGGAAAATTGTCTATCAGATGTAATTAATATCTGAGTGAAAGGCCTATTTTGCGAATGTTGTTACCAATGATGTACGTTTGAAGGAATTTTCCTCATTAGCTGGTTATCAAAGAAAAAAATATTATTTATTGGAGTGGTTGCAATTTTCCGAGGAAAAGAGGAGCAAGCTCACTTACCTTCCATTTTGCCAACATAACTCGATAGCGTGTCTATAGCTTCTGCAATACTCATAATTTTAAAATTCCGCCTCATGACCTGCTTTCTTTCGGCCATCCGCAGCGGTTGATTGCTATTGGGCCGATGTCACGTGATCTTCCCATAGGTTTGTTGCTATCGACCTGCCGCCGCCTTTGCCACGAAAACCCATTTCAAAACTATCACTCCGCCGACTCGATTGCTTTCTCAAGAAGATACTCCGTTTCATATTTACCAATCAGAGGTCGTCTGTTATTTTCACTCTTCCCTATAAAAACGAACGACGATTTCCTTTATATATATCAACATTTATTTTCGGCGCAATATTGTTTCTAACTTTTATCTGCATAGAAAAAGATCTCACGGTCATACTTCGAGGTGTATGTGTGTTAAATATTAGTATTATTGCGAGCTTTTTGTGGTTTTTCTAGCTCAATCGGTGTCAGTTTAATTGATCGAAATTATTCTACGTTCAATGAAAAAATTACATGGCCATTTACACCCAAAGAGTGGAATTCTGCTTCACTCTTCTCCGGTATTGTTCCTTAGTGATCCTCGGCTTGCCCTTAATATTGCCTATCTAACACAGATCTAACATCGCCTTTCCAACGTTTTCTGGATCTTTCTCGAAGTCTTCTCCCACATCTGCTTTATCATTCTGTTCTCATTACCTCGTATGACTTCCTCTTCTGTCTCTCAGTAGATCTATTCATTCTCCAGGTTTCTTCTTCTTTTGTTGGCCCAAACATATTTCTCAAAAGGAGAAATGTTTATCATTGACGCATGATTCAACTACACGCAAAAGGATTGGTCAAGTGATACATATGTGGAATTTTATATAGTATGGTCAAATCTATTTCATTAAATATAGGAAGACGATTCTTGATGAAAAAGACCCTTTAACGTAGGCGTCGTACATTTATTTTCCTTTCTCAATGTGTTTGTCTGTCTGTCATCAACACGAAAGCAGGTTCAAAACCTCATATACCAACAGCAAACAACTTTAGAAAGGGTATGAGGCTTACTAAAGAAAGGTAGTGTAGGTTTTCCTTACTTTCGTCGATGATTTCGATTGGAGTAATGGAAAATATCCACGTAAGTACAGCAAATATTTCACGGCAAATAACATTCTTCTATCATTCCACCACTTAATAGGAGTCCAATTTTATTTAAGAGACACATAGAAACTTTCGTGTGAAATATCGAGGATGCAAAAATCCTTAGTACAGACAAAATGGTCACTTTTCCTGAGTGAACTCTGTGGATAGCCATCAATAAGTTAGAAATGTCAGCCTAATTCGGAAAAGAAATTGACAAATCTTGTATTGGTGTACTCCTACAAATACTCAAAGAATTGAAGGGCTGAAAAATATTCTAAAACCGGGATTAAACCTCGAAATGGCTTTCCATCAACCACATTCCACACGTAGTTCACAGCACGTGTTCTCCTGTAGATTTATTTCCCGTGTATTTCCNTATATAATATGTAAAGAAAGTAGTACTCCCTCAAATTAGGAATGTACAACGCCTTTCGCTTCAAGTAACTATTCTGTGGTCCTTCCATCGGCACTTAACTTACTACTAAGTTACTACTAAGTTACTACTCAAGTTACTACTCAAGTTACTACTTAAGTTTATCAAGTAATTGATATCCCTTAGGAGTAAATAATATGATAGTGTAGCTCTCTGTAAACGATTAAAAGTGAAATTCATTGACCCATATAATTTAAAATAAAATGTATAAAAATATTTTCTTGCATTCCGCGTGGTAAGAGTGTAATCTCTTATAATTTCGGGTGGTGGCTGTTGTGTTTGTAGCCAATGTTCTCGAAATTCATTCCTAGCGTTTAATGTAATGCTGGTAAATAAATTTCTAACATCTAAGAATACCAGTATTTAGTTTACTTTTAAGGTGACATTTTTTAATAGATCGACTAGATTTTCGGTCTTGAGTCTTGAGCCCATTTTATAAATTGTAAATTCAGCCACTGTTCAATTCATTGTGGAAGAAGAAGCTAATCGAAGCTGGCCATTTTTAGATCTAAGCACCAGAAATAACAATGAACGTTAGTTGTAATTTGTTCGTGAGGTCCGGTGCAAAAGGTAGTTTAATTAATTTTTGAGTTTTTTCTCGAACGTAGTGTGTTGTTTTAATTTTTGTCTCTGGGATTGTTTTCGCAAGTTGTCGTGAATATTTTTGGTCTCAAAACTATTTTCTATGGCATTGTTTGCAACTTGAAGTAGTTCTGTTTTGAAATCTTTTATGTTCATTAGAATATTTAGTAGTTTATTTATCAAGCTATGAAATAAAGCGAGTTTTCATGAAATTAGATGGTTTAAGTCATTTGGTCAGTATGTGAGGGTTTTCGATAAATGGTTAAACTCAGTTTATTGTTATTTCTGTTGAGTTTTAAATCTAAAACTGGCAAACTGTACCCACGACTTCCTCTAACTTTCTCTCTCTGGATTTTTCAAGTAATCGAAACCTAATCTCTAAACTTTTTGTAACGCTTGATTTTTTTATCGTAGCACTTTTTAACAAATTATATCGCCTTGCACTACACTTTCTCGAATTCGCGGGTACACGTTCAATCGGCCAAATGAGTAGGAATGCGTTGCTACGTAAATACTTTAGATAAAATTGGAATAAATGGTTACTGCAAAGGTGTAAGGGAGAACATTCAAGATTGTCCATATTTCCTGTTATATATAAGTTAAACTGCCAGTTGCCAGCTATTGATGGATTGTTAATCTCTAAAATATTTACTTTTTAAGAAATTCACAACACACAATTCATTCAGTTCTTCAAACATTGTGCTAAAATCCTTTATTTCTCTAAAACCTAACTCAATAAGCTTTCCGATATGCTTCGTCTGAACACTTTCGATTTCCAATGAAAATTTGGCGATGCGTTGACTGAGATTGACGTTGAGATGAATTGACCGAGAGCAAATTTGGAAACAGCATTCGCCGTAATGATGACCTATAGACCAGTCGAGGACTGTTGCGGTGATGGGGGTTGTTTCGATGGTGTCACCTCTCGCTTGACCTCTCGAAAGCATACCGAAAAATGTTCCGCGAGACGACTCAATTGGCAAGAGCACTCGCCCGTGGTTCCGTTCTGTTCCCGGTCTTCCTTTCAATTCTAGTCAACTGAAGTTCGTAGACCTGTTTATGGCGTTATTCTTCTGCTCATTCCAAATGTTATTTGCTTTTGATACGAATAAAAATATGGAAACAGGAAGATAATTCCAATTACATCCATTTTAATAGCTATTGTTATGAACGAGCACATATAACCAATCCCTAACCGCAAAAATCCGATTAGCCAGGACTCGAACCCGGGATCTTGAGGTTGGAACGTTAGCAAGTTAACCGCTCCACCACCGCGGCCGATAATTATCATTTTTAGGCACATTTTATACTTCCAAATGTTAAGAGCGGTGTTTATTCGACGAGAGATCCAGAATTAGAATTTTCCGAAACTTTTTTCCAAGACGCACTTTCTCCTTCGAAATACGAGAGTGTTTTGTTATTCCGATGGATGCAAATCTCGTTCGGGCTGTGTATGGACCGCAAAATCAGCAGCCCTTTCATTGCACCTGCAAACAGAGACGCTCAATGGCCTTTGTAGAGCATCCGAACGGAGTTCCTTTCCTAGAATATCCCTCAAATATCAACTTTTTTCATCTTCCAAATACGCATCGCGTAAAATATTCGATTGCAGAAACAATTAGAATAAAATGCATCGAAGCTTTTCCTTTAAGGAAGTCTTTTTATATTTACTTATGAATGAAGGAATTGAACGGAATTTATCCTTTTAAAACGTGTAAGGGAAAATTATAGCATCTCCTTGATTAATTGGCAAGGCCACTAATACAGCTCTGCCACGTGTACAAAATCGTACCTGTGAATCTTGAAATGTCTTAACCATCCTGGTTAAAAATTTTCTATAGTATGTTCCCTCAAATTGTGTTCGATTTCAATAAATACGAATTGCTAGTATAAATTTAACTTTCTTGCCTCTTTACATTTGATCTCCTGAGAGTAAAATTTAGTTAGGACTTACATAAACCCCATTGAATTACGTTTCCCTGAGGTGTTTGATGTTTATTAGATGCCCCCGTTTGCCTATTTATTGTGTAACCTAAATTCCTAATTTTACAGAAACAGTTACTGCGTATTATATAGCAAAGAGTACATAGAGAGATAGGTTAATTATTAACAAACAGCTTGAACACAAATAAAAGAGGAGATTAAAATCAAAGTTTCCGAATTGCTTATATAAGCCCCAGATGTTACAATGGCGTGAAAATATTACCTCCTACATCTTTACATATCTTACATCAATTCACATCATATGTAAAATTTTATAGATTTTTCATTAACTTTGGCGAAGTAATCAAACATAATATATAATATGTAAAGAAAGTAGTATTCCCTCAAATTAGGAATGTACAACGCCTTTCGCTTCAAGTAACTATTCTGTGGTCCTTCCATCGGCACTTAACTTACTACTAAGTTACTACTAAGTTACTACTCAAGTTATTACTTAAGTTTATCAAGTAATTGATATCCCTTAGGAGTAAATAATATGATAGTGTAGCTCTCTGTAAACGATTGCGTTATACTTTCCTGTTTCTACAGAACTTTTACGTGCACTTCGAAGAATACAAGCTTAGATTTAACTTTTTCCCGGCGAATAATCGGTAGAAAATCCTTTCGTGTTGTCAACCGAGTTCCAGGAAAACGACTTTCGCCCACCGAATTTGAAGAAGAATCTGAAGACATTTCAGAATTCGAATTGATTGGTTGATTAAAGACACAGTTTAGCAATTTATTATAATTACTATGAAAGTTTACATTAGAGAGGTTTTCCAACTTTTTTGTTCATCTCCCGTTTCGCACTTCGGTCTCTTTCGACCACATTTCATTTGATGGAAATGTGACGAATAAAAAGGGAGGATAAACGAGGTGATTAAATATAGCGAGTGTGTACTCTTCATCGCAATGCTCAAATGTAACTTCATCGCTTATCTAACGGCGTCACACTCTTTCCGTCAAGTTCGGCGAATAATATACGAGCAGTCTTTCGATAGAGGCGCCGCCGCAAAAGGCAAAATTGGAAGGCGGCTCTCTTCCCATATTTTCATTTTTAGCGGCGGAATTACGGTTTTCCGAATTTATGGCTCGGAATCGAAAGTCCCCCTCAAGAGTGCTTTCAAACTACGAGAATTTCGAACGCTCCTGATATCGGATTCACAGAGCGAACCGAATCGGAAGACGATTTTCGATCGATTTTTCCTCATCTTCAGCTGTTTACATTACTATGAAATATTTTCTCTTCATTTGAATTTGTACTCTGCAATCTGCAGATCAAAATAGAAGTTTCAAAGCCTAGAATAGCCTTCACGACTGTCTAATTAAATAATAACAAAGGGAATTTATTGTGGTGAGATTGAGACTGATGAGACTCCTCTTCCATCCAACACCTCGTCTTTAGGAGAAAGTGATAACGTAAAACAAATTCAGAAAAAAATACATTGTGGGTTAAATGCATAATTTTTCGTTAAAAAAACAAGAAGTAAACAACTGAAATAAGGGGTTGCGTAATACCAGTAAAAACTCTTGATAGAAGACAGAATTTTATGCAGAATACAATTCAATGCAAAGACGAAGACGATATAAGTACAATATCACATATATAAAAGATAGAAATGAGTCTGCAGGAAAAATAAGAATGATAGTGCAGAATTATATAAAAATTAACAAGTTGCGAGATGTGCGTATTAGATTAGTATATAAGACGATAATCTTAAAATATTAAAGAAAAATATAGGAGAGGAAAGAAACGAAACAGAAATAGAAATAAAGCAAGGGAAAATAAGGAAATCACTATAAAGTACATATTTGTCAGTATTGAATGATTAATTGTATCATGTATGTAGTTTTATCACTTATGATATAGAGTGAACGAGTGAGTTCGCACTTAAGCAAAGAAGTTGCACGACTTTCAAATATTGTCCATCACTAAAATTATGACTGTCATAAGACTACTTTTTATGTGCCTTACGTTACGTCGTTCAACTACAGACGATTCAAACATTCCCATGAAAAATACACACATACTTCAATGTCTTGGTAACAGGATTTTTTTCTTTTGCATAGTTAAATTAAAAAGAATATTCTTACGAAATCGAATCAAGCACTTAAAGAAGAGGAATTCAATAAAGATTTAAATTGTTGTCCTGAAATATTTTCCCTAGAATACCACTTTTTCGTAATGGAAGGTTTTCCTATCACCTAAAGAGCAAAACTGGAGGGAGCGTTGTTCCTGGTAGGGTCACCCATGTCAGAATGGTCAATAGGTAAGAGCCAGACGGAAAATAGTCCACGACGGGTCTGTGCCTCAGTGAGGCGGCTGCAAAGGCGTCTGTACCCCAGTGGGGCGGCCATTACGTGTGATGGTGTCACGTTAAAAACACCGTTGAGGAAAGCAAGGGGAGGCCACCTCGACTACTTATCCCAAGAATATGATGTGCCAATATAATGATATTGTGAATGGCGCACAAGGAACTCAGCCCTCTAGGGAGAGTTTCACACCTGGCAGTGATAGAGTAAGGTTATCTCGGTTGTCTTTCCACGATATCCTTACCCGACGAATCGCAATAAAAGAAGAGAGAGGGAATGGCCAGGGAAACTAGGGTGGGAACCTGGAATGTTAGGACAATTGTTAGACCAATGCTTAGGAAAGGGAAGTTGGAAAACCTTAAGGAAGAAATGAAGAGGTACAGCATCGTTATACTGATGGAGATGATGTGAGATCAATTTTCAGTGGGAGAAATATTAAAATGGATATTGGCAGGCGTGACTTCGTGGAAAGCCATTGCAGACACTTGGTAAATTTTCCATACGGTTTTTATTAGCGAGCGGCTTCGTAAGTTGACTTACATCTTCAGGCAAATAGGGAGAAATATTAGCCAGAGGGTCGTTGCAGTAGCGGTGGTAATGATCGATAGGTTATGTCACTGGAAATAAGGCTGAGCCAATAAACATTGTGATAGTTCAGGCATAGTTGCCCACAAGTGATTACAACGAAGATAAAGTAGACTTAGTTTATGAGCAAATAAAAGAAGTTATAGGAAAGGCAGTAAAAACCTAATTGGATTGGGAAACTTGAATGCGGTAGTTGGGATTAGTTGTCAGGGAAGTAGCGAAGTTAGTAAGCTTTGCAGACAATAACGCTTTTCTCTCAGGCGCTCAATTCTAAAAGGGATATAAAAATATTAGTAAAGGCACTGAATGATAACACAAGGGATTTTGGAATGAAAATAAACGTAAGAAAAACTAAAGTAATGAAGCCCACCAAAGGAAACAATGCTAAGTTCCTACTTTCTTGCCTTCGTAATGAACCCCATTTATTGTTAACTTAGGGAAAATTGTTTATTAAGGGAACCTAAGATTGTTTAAAAACAATTCTACAATTGTGCCTATCCCAAAATGGATATCTACTCCATGAAAGATTTACACAGAAGGACCTTGTAATATCCACGCCGCAGAGGCCCTCAAATAAAGAGCGAATAAGCGAAGCCCCTCATTGGTTCCAAGCTAACATTTGCAGATGCAGACCTAAAGTTCACGGCCCATTTTTCACGCACATTCTTCATTATCAGTGCAATGTATAATTCGGGTAATAATTCTTCAACCCTCTGGTTTCCCCTTTCCATCCACTTAAATCTCTTTCGCACTGCCTTTATATTTGTAATTTTCCCCATCTCCCAACGGAGCTTGGCACCGGACGCTCGAGTTATTCTGCGAGAACAACGTCCCAAAGGCCTCGGATAATCCTCAAGAAAAGCGCTCCAAGTTGGTCGGGGAACGTTGTTTGGTGCCCACGCATAAGTTGGACGGAGGTCAAGGGGCGGCGGCCAGTGCGGTGAGGCTTGGGGTTAAACGTGACCTGAGTCCGGTATGAGGCAGCAACGCAATCACATCCGATCGGTCCCTCAGTCCATCAGCGTCCCTAAACTTCCGACGCCCCTCGCTGAGGAAATTGCTCTACTCTAAACGGCCGTAATTTCCCTGACCCGCGCCCTCAGCTATTCTTTTGTTTCAATCACTACGTGCGCTGTTATCCACGCAAACGCACTAAAAGATCATCTCTCTCTCTCTCTGCAAATCATTCGAGCAAAATTCTATTTTCGTTTTTAAAATCATTATGAATAACTTAGAGAGATGAAGCAGCTGTCATAGTTGCATTCATTTACATTTATCAAAGTCTCGAAGCTAAAATCAAAATTTCTTTAAGGTGCCAGTTAAATCATTTATAACAACTGTGACTTGAAAACGATAACAATTACGATACGATTATTCTCAAAGATATGGTTTTAGATTCTTTCGGCCGTGATTTCTTTTAGTTGATACACAATTATTTTCAACATAAACTCTAATCTACATCTACATTAGTATCCTGCAGGCCGCCTTTCGGCGTGTGGCAGGGGGACTAATAGTTGAGTTCTTTGCGCGATTATGTATTCCCTGCTAAATCAATTACCTACATCTACATAAGCATGTCTGATATATATATATATNGAAAATGGCTGATGATGATGATGATATATATATATATATATATCTGCATATGTACCTTGTGATCCGCCCTTATTTATTCAGGTGGAGCATGTATCTATGACTCTAATCGATTCTTTTTTCGTAACATTCGTGGAAATATTATAGCTTGGAATGATGAAAATAAATTGCTAGAATGTAGGTGAACTTAACTGTATCACGTCAAAACAGTTCATTCTTCATTTTTTAAATACAGCAATCACTCAAAATAGCAATATTAAAATAGTGTAGGAAATGAAAGCCTGCAAAAGTTTCCATTTTTATCACGGCCGAATTCAAATCCGGAATTAAATACCAAGCATATTCACATCTTCTACTAAAAATTCTACTATAAATCAATTGAGTAGGATGTAAAAATTTATTGGCACTAACTCAGAACAGAAAATTTCTCCATTTAAGTTTGTTATACGACACTCAACAAAATGTCTAAGAAGTATTTAGTGTACATTCCTAAGGCATACTAATAAACAAAACATATTTTAATAAAAATCTTAGATCAATGACCTGGTAATTTCAATTGATTTTCATGTAAAAGGTAAAATGAAAGTTTATTATCCGAATCGATATTTAAATTATTTCCCTATGCACAAGAAAGTGTAATATATCAATACAATATTCATTGCAAAAATTTCATGCGTTAACCTTAACATTTTCAAAGAAATTTTATTTAAAAAATTGGACTTGAAAAAGAATCATTAGGTGCGTGCACTTAAAATTTACATTGGTACCTTCCAAGCTGCCTTTGGGATAATGGTGTAAAAACCAAGCGATCGAACGCTTTATTTTGTTTGGATATGTATATACATATATAATTTCGCATGTCATATGCATATAATGTATAAAGAAGATGATTAAAGAGATAATTTAACGCAAGGTAGGCACACGTATGAACATTTCGTTCGATGACATCATATGATAACGTTATGGCTCTCAAATAATTCCCTTAAGGAGTTATGTCTTCTTTCTGTCGGAAAGTTGAAAAAATCTCAACAATATCATGTAGTTCTTAGGCAGTTTAAGGACAAAAGTTTCTTCTGGATCGAATCTTAGCGTTTTCTATTCTAAGGGTATATCATGAATTATTCCAACCAGTGTTTCCAGTATTGCAGCATAGTGTTCCACCTATTTCATAAAAGTGATCCGGCTAATTTTCAGGTATTCCTGATTAGTAATCATGTAACCTAGCGATAGTAAGCTTTTACAAAAGCAAAATAATAAATTATAATAAGAAAAAGGGTTATTTTCCCTTCTGTAATCAAGTTCTTTACGTATAAAATGATAATCTGTTAGACAATTGCATGAAATAGCATCTATTTCATTTAACAGATCCATTGTCTCCGAATCTATTCTACCGCAATTGATTAAATAATAAGAGACAAGAGTGTAATGGCATTCTTTTTCTCATTCACGTTTATAGACGCGAATGCGAACGGCTTCGTCTCGATGCATCCCCTTTAAGCGACATTTAGGGCGCCCCTTAGAAGGACCATCCCTCAAGTGGGCCCTCCTCAACCATTCCAAATTACTCAAGACTCCGCTCGTTACCTCAGCCAAAACCGAACTTCAATCTCCTCGACCACAAATTGCGAGCTCTTCTTATCGGATCTCCTCTTAAACTACGTATCGATTCAATAACTCGGCCTTATCTCTAGCGACCCACACGTGCCTCTACGCAACTCCGCAAACTTGGCCCAAACTTTTTTTCCTTCCATCCGCAAGAAATTTCTTTTCGCCCGGGGTAATACCCCGCTACTTCTCATCCGACATGCTCCATCTATCTTCGCTCCCTCTTAAAATCTCTTTCTGAAACTTTATATCCGGACGGACCAATCTCGTCCTCCTCAACATTCACAATGAAAATCTCTTTCGTTCCTCTCACAACTAATCCTATCCTTCTCTTTTCTCTTTTGATTTCGCTGCAGTACAGTTCAATACTACTAATGCCGGCGCCCAATCGAAATATTCTATCCCGTACATAAGGGACCCGATTTTTTTTTACAAATTCTGACGTTGAAATGACGAGTGAAACAGATATTGTCATTATCGAAATTAAATCCCGAATTAATGCATTTAATAATTTATTGTGCATACTTGCACAATAGTAGAAGCTGGTTCCGAAGCACACGAGCCATCTCCAGGCACGTTTATTATCGAAAACTATTCGCCACCGTCGGAAATGTTAACGAGGGAAATGTAAAGCGAATAAATTTAGTTTGTAGTTGCCTTGAGAACAGCCGATTCTTGTGTTGTGATTGGGTCGTGCAGTTTGCTCCTCATCACTCAAGTTTAAGCTGTAAAATGAATTGTAATGGTTGCAATTTATAATTTAAATGTAAATTGTAAAATGTAAAACCTCCTTCATTCTTACTACTCTTTTCCGGTATCTATGGATCCGCATATTCCTCAAGTTTCCCCAATTCTCTCACCTCCGGACATAAAATACCGTCCCTTTCTCCATAACACACCTCATCCAAGCCACCTTCTTTTACTTCTTGCCTCATTCTTTACCCAGCCGTTACGTAGTCTATCGGACTCCCGGATAGCCAAGTGGATAGTGCATTTTCCTTTGGTGGAAGGTCCCGATGGGGGCCTATGTATGCAAAAAGACCTCATCTGGCTAAACACTTTCAATAACACTACGACCTAATCTCTTTCCCGCAAATACACTTCCTTCCAAAACAATATGATTCTCACCCTCAATCCGATTACAATTCAATAGATAAGGCCACTTCTTCATGATTTACGGTAACAACCCCATTAAAAGGTAGTTAAATTTAATCTCAAAATTCTCTAAAATTGTGTCTCATTATATAGAGGTGATACACTTCTAAAATATATAAATCTCTAACCTGAGTCGTGTCTATACATTGAAGAAATTTTCAAAAAATTGGTAGATTTGATAATTAGAAGTGACAGTGATTGTGAGTCCAGAACACCTATTTGTTAAATTCATGTCCGTCTGTCTGTTATTGCATTATGCAAAAAATAATCAAACGAATTTGATAAAATTTGGTAGAATGATTATATATGTCGTGAGTTGACATATAGAATCATCTTTATCCCGATAAGATATTTCTTTCTATGATAAATTGGAAAATGATCGGTAACAATTGGCGGAAGGGAATGGAGGAGGGGATGAGAGAGGTGGCATCTCCATTTCCCCTTAAGTCAAGAACTAATCGTTGTCGAACTTTAAATGTGAATAAACAACGTTGGTACATTACTAAATATCATCCCTGTTCAAAAATTGGACTACTTTCCATGTACCTTTTAGTCTCTAGTTCAATCCCAGACGAAATCAAATATTTCCCATAAGAATTACATGTTAAGTTCACTTTTGCAGGATTTCCTTCTTCTGCATAAGCAAAACAGATGATTGTGCGAAGTCGAGTCAAGCATCGTAAGAAAGAATATTCCATTAAAATTTCTTTTATTATGGTACTGTAGGTGTATATATAGGGTACAAATAACGAAAGCTTAGGTAAATATCACATAGGAATTCCCTACACCATAGGAACTCTTGCTGTTGCAGCCTAACTTTGTGGAACGCCATCGAAAAAAAACAGGAAACAGTGCTTCCTATTTGCCTCAATTCTTTATTTAAGAGTAATTATTATCCTCAGCCATGGTCGAGACCGGTCGTCTTAAATAAAGACCTATGAAAATACTATGATTTGTTTTAAAAGACAAACTTCGTAAATGTTCGTACCATTCGAACGACGTCGTCTGAACGACAGATTTGATGGATGTGGCTAAGTTCTACTCGCAATTCTCATAGAAGTACATCATAGAAAATGTCGACAAACAAGTTGCCATCTTCAGTGACTGAAGGGTTCTAATATTTTATATTAAGTAATATGGGTTAAAACGAAGCGTACGATTACATTATAGGCGTAAAAACAACGATAATCCAATCGCACCCTAACTGCTATTAGCTTGTATAATACACCGGAGGGGAAAATGTACAGAAGTATCTGTCCTGGCAATCACTTCTTAGTTTTCTCTTGGAGCTTGTGCACGTTGCTAACCGGAATAACAATATCAGCTATCTCGTCCACTAGAGCTGTGGTGATAAACTTTTCGAAAAGCTTACGTCGGTAATCAAGTCTTCTATCCCTAAGCGAAGTCCACCCGAGGGACTTTATCGTAGCCGAAACACTTCTGTACTTTATAAAATCACCCTTGAAAAACCTAGCCACTACTAGAACTATCTTCAGATCGGAGACTAATCCTACTTCGTGAGTATCCCAAATTGCTCAGCAATACTCAAGGAGAGGTCGAATTAAGGAAAAGTACGCTATTTCCTTTACTCTCGATGAACATCCCCTCACAATCCTACTGGCTAATCTTTGCATCCCAATCGTCTTTCTTGCTACACTTCGGATAACCTTTTTGAAGGAAAAACTACTGAGTGTAACTCCTGATGTCTCACGGACTCGAATGGATGTTCTGAAATATTATATGGTGCGCGGGTAACGTTTGTGGAACGTGTAAAAGGCATAGCTACGCACTTCTTTACATTCAAGTCGAGCTGCCAATCACTTTACCAACCTGAAATAACGTTTAAATCGTTCTGTAAACAACCGCTGTCATCATGTGATACGGCCTGTCCGTAAGCATTCCTTTGATCCGTTCCTTTTCCTAACAATTCATACTAATTCCTTTGCAGGAAACCATTAACACGGGAACTGTGAATAACACGAAAACATTTTATTGGTCAGCAGGGAAAATAATGTCCACAAAATGTCTTCGAACAACATTTACGACATTTATGCTACAATTGCAATCTACACTAATATCGTCATTTTGAATTTTAAATAGCCCTTAAACTTTATTCATGTCAATTTACAATTATTAGATGAACATCTGAGTGTACTTATTTTTTCTAGTTTACTGGTTAGAAGTTTATTTAAATAATAAACATAAAATTATTATCCTTTTCACCATGGGAGATCATAAATACTCCCATCTATGAAACTCAAGGCGGAGGATTGCATTGGCATGGAATTCTGGTGATATAAAAAACGGTTAACCCGAAATGAATAAGTCGGTCTTCTACATTTCCTGTCAACCGATTCCCATTGGATTTGTACGCCATATATTATTGCTATTATAGTATTTTTAGACAATTGAAACCCCATTTTTATCTTCCTGATTTCCACGAAATGAATTTTTCGTAAAAAACGACATTAATTTCGTTTATTCGGCTAACCATGAAGATGTCAGTATGTAATCGCTTCATTCATTCAGTTTTGGTATAAATCCCGCAACATAATTTACTTCAAGTTAATTGTTTAATAACCGTTCTTGCAACGTTACCTAGCCCAACTCTCTCCAACATCCAGCTCTTTTGGTAATTCCTGCTCTGCGTGAATGATACGCGACAGAGAAATAGGGATGGATTCGGACGGTGTGTGCACACACACGAAGGTGCTTTGCCATAACTCTCTCTCTCTCTCTCTTTCCGCCAACATCCGCAACTTTAATCCTCTGCATTCGATCTCCTTTCTCTTATCATTTTCCCTGATCCACGCCCTCTCGCTATTCTGCACTCGACCTTCTCTTGTTTTCCTTTTTTATTGCGTTCAGCGGCTCTTTCTTCCACTTGAGCTTTTTTTATTTACACAACTGTTGAGATTACACTCATCCCAATGATCTTTATCGGTTTTGTTACGAATGCATCTTCCCTTACATCTACGCTGTAGCTCTCTGCACTAATACATATATACATATGTGTGTGTGTATATATATACATACATATACATACGTATATATGTATAGCCATTTTCAATCCAACATCGGATGTGGGACTCCCCAAGCGCTTTCCAATTCTCTGTATGGTCTCCAATGGTCTCTTCACATCTCTTGATGTCCAGTTGAGAACTGCTGATGTCCATCGGTTGTCATTTCTCCTTGCAACATGGTCTGCCCACATCCATTTCAATGATCATACAATATCTATGATGCCTGTCACTCCTGTCATTTTCCCCACCCAGGTGTTGCGTTATCTGTGATTCCAAGCATACACCGTTCCATACTTCTTTGCGTAGTCTGAAGTCTCTTCTATATAATTCGTACATATNCTTGCATACTGCAAGCTAATGAAAGATAGATTAACTAAGGCATTACACACTACCTGCAACACTCCGCCTTCCATACACCGAGTTCCATGCACCAACTACAAAACGTAAAGGAATTATTCAAAATACGTCCATACGATTTGTCCTAGCATCGAACCTGGGTCTATTAGGACAGATATCCTTACGGCGTACGATAGAAATCCCCATCTTCTATAAATGTAGCGAATTTCAACCTTCTCCCTCCCCAGGAAATACCGTTACGAATTTTTGAAAATTTGGTGATACGAATGCTCCTGGGATAGAACCTGGGCATTTAGGGCAAAAAGCCTTAGACTTGCGATAGACAAATATCCTTACGGCATATGATAGAACTCCCTATCTTCTATAAATATGGCGAATTTCAACCTTCTACCTGCCCGGGAAATACCGTTAAGATTTTTTGAATATTCAGTAGTTTGAATGGTCCTGTGATCGAACCTGGGCATTTAGGGCAAAAAGCCTTAGACTTGCGATAGACAATATTTTATTCTAATAACACAGTGAATTGCAGGTATCTACCTTAACGGAAAATACCCTAAATGAATTCACGAACTTCAGACAGAAAAATTGCCCTAGCATCGAACTAACGACCCTTAGGTGAAAAACCTTTAGCTATAATATAGATAGTTTAGATGTTTATCAATGACGTGAATTTCAACGTTCTATCTTTACCAGAAATACCCAAAACAATTTTTTGAAACTTTTGCACTAAGTATCTAGCATCGAGCCTGGGGCCATTAGGGATAAAACCCTTTCGTTAGAAATAAGATAAAAATACGTTCTAACCACTCCGTAAATTTCAACGTTCTATCTGTAAGCAAAATACGCTAAACGAATTTTTGAAAATGCGCTGAATGCATTCTTATGGGAAAATGGCCGTTTTTGGGGACTCCTACAATCGAACCCATGATGCCTAGGATGGATGTCCGCTTTTTTCCATAGTGTCCAAACCCGGGACTTTACGGCAAAACAAACGGCGGCTCTGTGAGGCCCTTCCTTCCGCCTCATCTTTAGTATCCTATATGTATATATACTCGTATATCCGGAGATGCGTCTATATAAAGAGATATGTACATGTGTTATTGAAAATATTGCAACATTTATATTTTTATACTTTTTTTCTAAGTAAAGATAATTGAGCATTTTTTGAAAGCTGCAGTTATTCTTAGTTCGATTTTGCAGTTTTTATGAACACTGAGATGAGAGAACACTGAGAGCGAAACAGTTCCTTGGACTCAATTAATTGTATGTTTGAAAAAGGATACCTATCAATGGCCAAAGCATAAGGTATATAATAACCACACTGCTGCAACCCAAGTGTTTGAATAAAGAATCATTTGAAATAATCTCCAAGATTGGGGTGTAAGGGTACTGGCCTTAGTATTGATTTTTCTATTCATTTTGCTCTCATAAAATAATATTTCCAAACAACATATTCATCCCGTACAAGGTATTGCTATTTACGTCTACTTTTAACCGGCCATTTAATTGAATTACGACGGATTCCCTACGGGCGAGTGCTATCGCGGATTGATAAACGGAATTCCTAAATTATCGCACTGAAAAGAAATAAAACAAAAAATGTATGTGATTCGCGATGATTAATTGAATAGTTTCAGAAGAAAGCACTCTATAACCCTTCTTGAGGCGCAGAGAAAGACATTACTTCTTCCGATGTCACTATATTTATATCTTATGTTACTACTCCTAGTTTTGTAATATTATGCAGACAAATGTATAAGTTGAAGGAATATGTATTTCATTAATATTTTAGTTAATTGAAATAATACTAAAGTCACTAATATACATTTTGGCACTATTTATTTAGAAATAATCGTCCTAAAAAATTCAACTGAGTTTCGAAGGAAGTAAAATTGATTCTTACTTTTGGAGTATGGTTTAGATTTGAAATTACGAGAAAGATGATTAAAACATGAAATATTAAACACTTTTGTAGCTATACAAGGAGTACGACAAACGCAATTTTTAAGTCCGAGTTAATCCTGTTTCATGTAAAAACACGTTTGGAGTTTATGTTTACATTCGGAAGTTAAGTCTATGTAAAATCAATGGTAGGATGAAGATAGTCTATTGAAGATGAGGGAAATATCTATAATTTCTAAATATCCAATTCCAATAAACACATCGCAGGGACCAACTAACGAGAAAACACAAGTGTTTCTAATGATTTTATTATAAATCATTTGTTATGATAAGCTATAAATCGGGACCTAAAGGGGGAATCCGGACTCCACGGACTCTAAAGGAGGGTCCGGAACCCGCAAAAAGTATAATCCACATATCCCCTGGCCATGACATTGGATGTACAACTGTTGTATTGCGGTATACGAAAGAAGTTATTTAAAAAAATAAATGACTTTCTTTCCGTATTATCCTTTCTTTAGGTCTTCGTTATAGTCATGAAGAAAGAAATCGCACGGACTAACATAGAGAAAGTAGAAGAGTTATGAAGTCAGCCATTAATCAGGACCTAAGGGGGGTCCGGACCCCACGGACCCCTACGCCACTGATATATATATAGTAGTTGCCTTGAGAACAGCCGATTCTTGTGTTGTNACGTCGGATTGAAAATAGCTGATGATATATATATATATATATATATATATTGCCCCTCCTCATACTGCTACAGTTGATTGCCTCATAGGGGCGGAGGAGTGTTACTGGAAGTTGGAGGCGATGTTCAGCTCAGGTTCAACCATGCTAAGAAGGCTTCAACAATATATCCGGCCAAATAGTGAGAGTGGCATTCGCCAACAGGCAGTATGGCTGCCTGGTGAATTATTGTCCTACATCTCCCAATCGCAAATACAATTTATCATGATGAGCTTCTGCAATGGCACCACCCATTCGGATGTCCGGGAGATGGTGGCATTACGGAGGTCCATCATGAAGAAAAGAACTACCACTCTATACTTCGCAACGTACAACTGCCACAGTCTGAAGAGTGAAGATCGATTCCAGGAGCTACTGAAGGAAGATAAAATGGGATGTCATCGGACTCTGCAAAGTGAGAAGAAAATCAGAAGAATTGGTAACGCTCAAGGAAGGGCATTTATTTTATTAGAAGGGTACAAAGGATCTACATCTACATAAATACCCTGCAAGCCGCCTTACGGCGTGTGGGAATTGATTAACAATAAATGGAAAAATAAGGTGGAGAAAATAGAAAGTCTATCTGACAGAGTATGTAAGGTTTTATCAAGATAAACGATTTTATTAACCGTCCGGAAAGCGGTCCATTGTTTCTCATTTATTAAAGTCGTTCCACGAAGCAAGGTCGAATCATATGGATTATATGATAAGGAGGACTACCACTATAAAATCATCATGGGAGATTTTAACGCCCGTGTAGGTAAGTAAGAAGCAGATGATGCTGACACAGGACTATATATACTAGGCCATATAAATGAACCAGGTCACCGTCTTATAGACATTGTAGAGTGCACCTGTATGTACTTAAAAAAAACACATATTTCAAGAAGAATCCTACAAGGAAGTGGACTTGGAGAGGTCCCAAAGTAGTAAAAAACGAAATATACTATATATTGGTAAACAAACTCCATACAGTCACTAATTGTTAAGTTTAAAACAATTTTAACACAGGAAGTGACCACAGGATTGTGAGAAGCAGAATGAAGAATAACGTCAGAATAGAACGCAAGAAGTTGGTTTCTTGCAGGAAACACAATTATTACAAAATTATAATAAAATCGGAAAGAATCCCAACAGATCTAAAAGAAACTAGGTTCTCAGCACTTCAAGAGGAAAAACTGGAAGTCAAATTCATGGAAATCGTGAAGATAGCGGCAGAAGAAGTGGCAAGCACACAAAAAAAACCAAATGGTAGAACATTCAGTGACAGAACCAGGAAAATAATGAAACAACGAAAGGAACTGAAGAACTGAAACTTGCCAAAGAAATTTACTTGGCTATACATGTCTAGTCCGAGGGATAATGAAGGAAAACGTGAGGTATTTCAACGAAATAATTGTTCAAGAGGCTATAGAGAACAACAAGAGCATGAAGAAGGCCAGACAATGCCTAGCAATGGGGAAAAACAGATCCTAACCGTACAGAAATAACATTGCACAACAACTCGCAATAGACAAGCAATATTATAGTATGTGTATTCTGAGCAGGCATCCAAAGGCACCTCATTCATTTTTACTGATTCTTGACTTTCAAAAGGCCTATACATTATCTGTGTTTTCTTTAAGTTCATTCTGAGCCCTATCTTTCGTCCTGCTGAGTTTAGTACTTGAAGACTTTCAGCTATTTCTTCTGCGTTGGTCACGAAAAGTACCATATCATCAGCAGGTGACTGATGTACTCCGCATTAATCTGTAGACTTGTCTTCTCTGAGTCTATGGTTTTGAAAAGTTTTTCCAGAACTGCTGTGAATAAAATGGGCGATAGGCAATCACCTTGAATCCTGAATTCATCTATTTCTTCTGCTGAATCCGTTGCGGAATCCAGATTGTTCTCTGGGCTGGGCAGCATCCAAGGTCATCATCAGACGTTCACCTATAACCCTCATGAATGTTTTGTAAATAACAGGAAGGAGACAGCTGGGGCGATGATTCTTTAAATCTTCCTTGCTTCCTTTTTGTGCAAAAGGACGATTCTCGTGTGATTCTATTCCTTGGGAATTCTCCCTTATCTTAGGCAATTAGTTTCCTGTTTTCTTTTAATTTTGTAATACTTAACTCTTGTGTCTTGCATGAGGCCAACTTCTTGCGTTCCATTCAGAGGTTAATCTTCATACAACATTATACTATTCTGTGGTCACTCCCGGTGCTGAAGTTGTAACAGATATCATAGGTATCCAAATTCCTTAACTAGTTTGGGATCGATAGAAACAGATTAGGTTAAAATGAGTAATAGCTTCAATATTCATATCGCGTACTTTAATTACTACTCGCAATGAAAACGGAGAAATCCCTTTAGTGGAGGACATTATAGATTCAAGAACTTTGCCTTTACAGTGCAATTATCATTGTGACCCTGAGTTGCCACGGAAACAGCTAACTGCATAAGACGTGGTGATAATTTAAATCAGACCTTTAGTGGGGCCGAGGAAAGCCCCCTTGTTAAATTTTAATATAGCGAATCGTAGCAATAGTCTATAAAAGGCGGGCAGGTGCGCTGCGGTCCGAATGAGGACGGAATGTGTTTCGTCGCAGGTGCTCTTAGAAAGAACCGCTTTATATCTTTCCCTTCGGACAAAAATAGGCTTCTCGCATCCTCGAGAAAAAAGCGGTTACGCGCCGCCGATCCAAAACCCTTGTGACAATCCGAAGTTTTATTTTTAATGCCCGTTATAAAAAGTGGACTGCTACAGTGGGACCTCATAACCAAGCGTGAAAAGAAAAGAGAGGTGCAATTTCAACGATTTAGCTGTCGTGAAAATGCTCGCTGTGTGGCGTTGAATTACTAACTTAATACGGCGTTCGTTAAACAACCTGGAAACTTAGCTGATTAACACAGATTGCGTAGGGTTTCTAAAAAGATTTATTTCTGAAAAACTTTTTGAAATGGTAAAATATGCATTTATTTAAAGAAAGGTATAAATTCCTTATAGAGGCAATGCAAGCACAACCATAAATGCTAAAAAGATTTATATAGAACAGATATGATATCGCAAAACAAGTTCAACGTGAAATATTAAAGAAATTGAATTTCGCAGTCACCACAGTTTTACGAAATATGTTTCTCTTGTTCACAAGAGCGATACTTGATTTTTTTTAATTTGTCCAAATCTTGACCAGAGTGATTATATTTGAACATATAAGAAAATAATTTAAACAATTAATAATGAGAAAATGAAAGTTTAAAAGACAAAGGGTTATCCGAGAATGAAATAAATTTTAATCCTAAGACTCAAGATAGCTTGAAATTTTAAAAAATATATGTTAATTTTAAAATGTATAATTTTAAAATATAACTTTGGCATAAGACATAGTCTCAACGTAACATTAGAGAAAAATACCATTTGGGTAATGAGGCTGAAGAACATCGAATAAGATTGGAGAAGTTTCTTTCGTTTACTCCTCGGATTACTGCTTTATTTTTTCCCCACCTTAATAGTTTGTAACCATTTCTTCTATGGTCTGCGTAAGTACGTTTTTAATTCAGTCTGTACTAAGTTAGCGTTTCGCATATTCGTGCATTCGAAGCATGTGAGCCATTCTTTATCTTAGCTGTTCTTTTTTTACTTCTTACAGAAATCTACTTCAGGCTTTAATTATTTTGTCACAACGTGTACATTCTTTCCACCGTTTCGAATTTCCATCTTCAATCGATATATTTTTTGTCATTTTACATGGGGATTCATATGTCTTGCCCAACTATCGAAGCATTTTCGAAAATACTGTTACTTTAAATCGATTTTATTGTACCTTTTTATTGCATATTGTACATTTGTATTGTATTGCATATTGTACCTTTGGAAGATGGCAAATTGAATAGTTTTTATTAACCAAGAGCTGAAGTTCATGTTTAACGAGAGCGCCCATGCATAAAACAATAGGAAAAATACGACTGGAAGTACGTACCATTCACTAGGTTAACCGATTTGAAAGATAGAACAGAAAGCCACCCAATGAGGTGAGTCCTGGAAAAAGCAGGGAAATGAATATAATATTACTTGAAGGTTCATCGCATAACAAGGTAAATATAAATAATTTCTGTATTTAGGCGATATTATGACTAAGATTTCACCTCTGCCATTAAAGAGGAGGGTCGAGACGTGTTCTTTGACAGAGAAAAGTGTTAGCATATAGTTAATGCATGTCTTACTTTTTCCGTGAGTTTGGACTTTTCTTGTTTTACCCAACTCTTCTCTCGTGCGCCTCGCCGTCTTCCTCAAGTGATATTCACTTCACTATAAAAAACAGGTCTCCGGAAGGCAGCGGCGTAAGCTGAAAGTCCTCCATTGCTTGAATACTCCGAAAGTGTCGAAAAAGCCGTCTCTCATTCAAGACGAAGAAATATGGGAAGAGACTGCTGAATACATACGATTGAGATAACATCACACTGCAGATATGTAACTGGTCGTCATTCCGAAAGATCCGGAAGGAGGTAAAAACGTTTTATTTTAAGTTAAACCTGTGCTTTGCGGTTAATTACTCTCTCTTTCTCCCATACATCGTCAAAAAGATCATTTTATACTGAAACTAAAGGAATAATTATTTCTTTCCATATAATTCATGTTCTTTGTGTTTTAAGTATCAAACTTCACTGACTTTTTCTCTGGGAAAGTTCGGATTAATTCCGGTGAAGTTATCCCCATTTTATATGGTTTTCAGATTAATCTTACGAAAATTAAAATAAATGTATACATATTCAAGGAAATCGTTGCCGAAGCATATTAAATTCTAATATTTTGACCGATAACATTAAATTTTATCATTTTAATCGACTATTTTCTGCGAAAGATGAATTTTCGTTTAGACATTAACAATAACGGATTGGCTTTCCGATTTAAACTTAATTAGCAAGTATTAAGGATGTTAGTTTCTAAAATGGGACCGTTGTAGTGAAGTAAGAAACGTTACCGAATCCAGAAATCCATTAAATAATACGATTATATTTACTCGAAATTAGCGGTTGCGTGTGATGTGGTGCTGTCAGGTCACAATGTTCATCTTGATAGCACAAAGGCGGAGGTCTATTGATAGCCAATCAACAATTTTATAAGCATCGTTATACCAAAATGTGATATTAACATAAATTCGGACGTTCGAATTTCGTTCTAGAGCAATCCACCGCAGTCTTTCGTTAATTCCATTTCCAAAAGGAGCAGATCTCTTCCACCGCATAATCTCCCATGTTATTATATAATAAATAAGCGCAGTTGGCCGTGCTGACGGCAAAAGGAAATTGGACCAAGAGAAGGACACTCTATCTTGGATTCTTTTGAGATTAAATTCCCCGAAGAAGTTGCCGCGATGAAAGTTTTGCGCGACGTGCGACCGAAATTTACCTCAGGGCAAAAATATTCAGCGAATAAATTGGAAATTGGATTTTCCTATCGGAGAGGAATGCCAAACATTCGTTTAAAAAACCATCGCCGTTTCATCCGATACGGGATAAGTAGTGACTAGAAAATAAGATAACGGAATAAATGGAAAGCTGGTAAACCAAATGGAATTCAGTAAGGAGAAGATTAGGATGACATTAAAGCAAAACCTGAAAGTGGTTTCCTTGGAAACGCGTCAGCGAATGATTCGAGGCACAGAAATGTTACATTGAAGGCCACAACTTTTGACCGATGTTCAGGATTTCCAAGTAAAAATGGAGCACCAAACAGATTATTACGTACAGACTTTACTTCGAATGTTTCCGAAAATGTTATCTTTAGTTAAATTACTTCGTTGGAGGCTTTCGAAGACGACGAATAAAATTAATTTCGTGCCACGTCACTTTCAGTTCCTGGCTCCCGACTCTTATCCATACTCTTCTATTGACCACTTTAAAGTTCACTTTTTTATTAAAGATAACGGTTTGGTGAGTGCATTTGACTCATTAAGGCAGAGTGTTTAGGGTTTACTCATTAAATGCAGTTTTCGGGCGACCGTATTTACTATTGCCGTTTCAAAATCTTAATCACAGATTGTGGAAAATAAAGTATTTTGGATATATTTTAGTTTTGAGTTGAATCTTTCGGTTATTTTATTTAAGACTGTAGAGAGAGGCGTTATATTATGATACTTTTAAGTTTAGAGAGTTATAGTGTGACACGGAATATCTAAGATCCCTTTTGGTGGTTTTGCTTTCGAACTGTTCTTGTGCGTTATATAGTGGGTGATGCGTATGTAAGCGAAAAAATAGGTTAGAAATAATAGTGTTGACGGTTGGCTGTGTAAAACAGGGGAGATGTGGGTATTGAGTTGGATTTGTTGAAAGAGTAATAAATAAGGGAGTTCTGCAGAAATGGGGAGAGGACCAGTTCTACTGGTGAAATTTAACTGAGCTAAATGAACGAAACGAATTGAAAACGAAACTTCCTGAACGTCCACGGAAATGATCTGCGAAATTTGCTCGATCCCATCTCCTAGAAAAAGTTATGACGTAATCGATGCATTTTTTCCGTTTTTATGGAGGTTAAAAATGTTTTACTAAACTGGGATTGGAATTTATCGGGGGTGTTTTTTCCCCACATTGAAACCTTGAGTTCATTTCTCAATCAGGATACTTTTCTTGCGATTTTAAACTCTCTTGTAATCAGAATTCGTTAAATTTCTCCCTGTGAGTGCCTAAAATTAAAAATAATATCTCCTGAATCTATACCTGTATAATTTTTTAACATAAATAAATATAATGTAAGTAATAATAATAACAATAAATTCTATCATGGAAGGCCGTACTTCGTGGAAGGACATTCTAAAGATTATGAAAAATAAAAACTTCGTAAACTTCCACACTATTTGGTTTTATTTTCGACC
>KZ308335.1:310201-395057 GCA_000376725.2 Ladona fulva | reverse complement strand
GGACGAAAAAGATGAAATTTTAAAGATTTTGTGGTTATGAGAAACCCGTTTCCTTGACGATTATGGAGACTGTTACAACCGAGCTTATAGGTTTCACATAAAAAAACACAGGGACTTTAGGTCCATATAGAGTTTACGGTAAGAAGATGGCAGTCTCTTTGTATGTGAGACGATTCTTTGGATTCCTCCATTTATCGATTAATTGTAAACGTAAAAATTTCAGGGAAAAACTCAGGAGTAGAAGTGTTCCTTAATCAGTAGGATATTCAAAGTGGAACGATTATGCGTCACGATGATGAATGAAGGGCGAATTCATCGATGTCATTGCAAGGGGAGAAAAGTAAAAAATTGGGAGACTTTGGTAGATTTTTACCAAAAATAAAATGTGTTGCAGTGTTTAATAAAATTTCCTAAATTTCTGTAGGATTTCGCTAATGTTTATCGCTTTAAATTTATTATGACTGTTATTTATAAAAAATTAAGGTTAAAATAAGCTACTTATTAAATTATCATAGACTTATCATTCTCTTTGGTAAAAGTTCCATCAAGATAGATTGGGAAAATTTATCAAATACGATGTTGATTTCTTGGAATAGATTCTCATGCTCATAATACCTTATTCTCATGCTCATTTATACATGAAAAATTTGTCGCTAAGAAAAAAAAATATTATATTTTATTTTCATAATCTTTAGTGGCATAATATTTATTAGTGAAAATATTTTATTTTCATTATAAATATGATATATACTGAATCTTTACAGACCAAGAGCTCACGCATTTTGGCTTTGAAAGATCACATGCATACAATAAGAAATATACATTCTTAAATATGTTATTAAATAATTAACTTCCGGCCATTTTTAAGGGGGAGTTCACTAGTTTATATTTGTTTATACTAAGAAGAAAATATTATAGTTCACAATTTCATTGTTTCACGGCTTTCTCGTGGCAGTTTTTCTCTCGTTGAAATTTAGAAATTACAATAAAAATATTATAATCAAAATAAGTGTGAATTAATGAAATATTTAGTAAACTTAATATGATAGTTACGGACCAAATGAAATAAGAATATATATCTGCATTTGAGTTGTAATCGACTTCCCTGATTCGATTGCAATTACTAACTGCTTCCAAGAAATGTCCTCATTGCATAACTGGGCGACAAATTACGATCAGAAATGGTAATTCAGAAACTCGCGAACCCGTTAATTATTGAAATCTCGGTTTTTAAACCTTGTACATTACCATAAAGAAAGAATAAAGAGTATTCTTCCGTAAGAACCACAGGATAGCCATGGTTTTCCATCAGCTTTTCTTCTCCACGTCCTTTGTTCTCAGAACTTCTTGCCTTAGCAGCAAACCCTTCCTCTCAAAACACCTTCAAAAACTTCAACTCGATGCATTTCCAAAATTGAAAATCGTGACCGGAAATATTTTTTCTCTATTTTGCTTTCCTTCCCTTGAAGCTGCTTTCTTTTCAAACTTCATCTCCTCTTCTTCCCTTTCCGGGTGCCTCCTTTTTCCAATTTCCGATACCCTCTTCGCTGTCTTCACTTCTTAAGGGAAATACACCATACATTTAGATTTTAATCTATGTCTTATGTCTTTTTTCGTGCAATACCCATGGCCTTTGGATTTAATCACGTCTTTGTAATATTTTCGCTTTTTCTATAACTGACCTCGCGTGGATAATCAAGCAACCTTTATCCATCTTCATCTTTAATTACACAGGTCGACGACCGAAACGTTTCATGGAATTGCTGGAATTTTTCTCGGGTTTCCAATTGGGTCGAATCTGCGAACTGCTCATGCGTTTCGGCTGAAAGCTTTGCAGCCATATTTAGGGTATAGTCAAAGAATTTTCCTCTGATTTCTACAGATTTTTGCATGATGAATAAGGAAAAAGTACTTAAAAATGCCATGATTAGTAAATTCTTGTACATTCCTGTAATTAACAATGAATTCTACACTGTTGATAAGGAGGAGAAGCTAAGGTGAGCGGGACAAGGTAATATGGATAGAGATGCGGAATTTTGATTATTCATGACGTGACTCATTCTGTTCCTTCGTTCGTTGCGGTGGACAAAGGGAAACAAGATTTAACTGAACTCGATGATTCCAATTCAGCAACTCGATGCAAAGGTTGTATAAAGAAGAACTCGTTCTGCATGCAAGCGTGTCAAGGCAATACGTCTTTTAGAGCTCGACATTCGATACTGGTGCAACATGTCCTCTTTGTCCAGGTTATTCCAGCAGAAAATTTTCAATACGACATTATTTGGAATATGTATTCCGTGGTATTCGGAAGCAGAAGACGCAATACCAGCTAAGTGCGATTCTGATTTTAATATGGATAATGGACCAATTACATTTAGCAATTTTAACGATCTTTTTAGAGATTAGGAAAGTCAAAAGATACAAAAGGTAGAATTTTTTTGGAGGTTAGGAATAGAATCCATTTATCATCCAGAACATCGATTTCGTGATAAAACGACATAGAGGAAGATAATTCACATCGATTCAATCTAAAGAAGGAAGTTTCGTTCACTGTTATGCTGTCCCAGGGACACAATTTAAAATTGGATATGAAACTTTCCAGTGGTGACTCATTATAGACTCTTACTCACTTTTTAACAGAACATATCGCATTGCGCTGCACTTTCTCGAGTTCACGGGTACACGTTTTATCCGCTGGATATGTATGTATTCGCCACATATTCCAGATTAGGCCTGACCAAGGTGAAACAACTCGCTCTCTAATCTTTACATCGCATTTGCCCACAATGTGATTTATAAAACTAAGCGGATGGCATTACACATAGCATGTTTGGTGCCGGATTCAACTTTCTTGTGCTTATGTATCAATAATGTCTTTTATGACTCGAATTAAGCTGATGTTTTCCCGCTAAGGCCTTTACTATTCTATGCAGTGCCATTTGTTTTATAAGTGCCGTTCCAATCTCACTGCCATACCATATAGATTAGCAACCGAGTTTAGAATACATTTGAGGTTTATAAAAGTATGTGTTTGTGCATAATCTCAACGAAAAATATCCAATTCCATATTTCGGTGGACCTTTTGGTTACGCGCGACTAAACAGGAAAGTTAATCGGGAAGAGATCGAAAATATTTTCTCCCCCAGTTGGAGATTTTACTGTTTGGCGTAGTGAGTTTTTTAAATTATATTTGGCAACGTGTTACATGAATCGGTGTCCCGGGCCCTTTTTATTATTTTCCTATTCGAAATCTGGGTAAATGAAATCGCTCCCTATGATAGTTATACTTAGATTATTTTTATTAGTACATTAATTTACTTCCTCATTAAGATCTTGCAAAACTTGTCGAGGTGAGTTTGGTGATCTCCTAAACAAGCATATATTGATGTCTGGCTTATGAAGCGGTTCATGTAATCTCTTACCAAAGAAGAGGAATTATAACATGTGCTTCATATTTCCAAAATTGTTTGACAATGAGGCCGAGTTGAAAGAGGGAGTAGTCGGACCGGACATACGTAAAATTTCGTATGATTCCACGTTTCCTAATACTATAAATTAAACTGAAAGAGAAGCTTAGGATGCCTTCAAAATGTTGTATATGAATTTTGCGAAATTACTAAGATGAAACAAAAGCGTTCATAGTACGCATGATAACTGCATTTAAGGCTCAATGCTAGAATAAAGGCCAGAAGGTCAATTTCAGATATTCACAAAAATGACATGACAGTGGCAGCTTAGGAACCTATAGAGAGGAGCCTCGCCTACAGTGAGGAATAATATTGAACAAGGATATTGTAGAGAAGGAGAGATATTATTAGGGTGTGTGATTATGATGGCTGATTACTGTCGGATGCTTAAGCAGGAAACAAGAAATACTGGAATCTAAGAGAGAACCAGAAGAAGTATGAATGAGAAGGATAAAAGGTTTCAGACATCAACGGAATGATTAATGAACATTTTTTTAAATCTCAAGTGTGTTAGGAATGGCAAATGTAATTTTGCTTTCCGTGTTTAGAGGAGGTTTTTCTGGTAAATCAGTGTATTTTAATTTCTCTCTTCCCCCATTTTGCCGGAAAACTGTACGCCATGGGCAAAAATTAATGTTATTTTCAGACTCCGCACTTCCTAAAACATGGAGATCAAAGAAAAAGCCCGTGCAGCTAACAAAACATTTTTGCAGACCTATGTTATTTATGTCTTAAAATAATCTACATTACAATCTTCTTTTTCTCTTATTTTCCATTCATGCTATAATAATTCTTTTTTCTTGGGATAAATTTTCCTTTAATTCTACAAAACATTTTTTAAATTACAAACGCAGCATTTATTGGACAGCTTGAACTTATGCGACGTAATCTTTAAAACAGTTCTCTAAAAGCTTTAAAAAGTTTAAATATCCGGTACATTTATTTCTCGTCAAATTCTATAGGAGATAAGGTTTTCTTTACTGGAAAAACGGAGGAAATACGACGCTGCAGTCATCAAATTATCAAATAATTCAGTCAATTTCCAAATTTCACCTTTCCTTCTTCCCTCCTTTCCCCATAACTTTTAATGGACTTTTTTCTCAGTATTACAATATCTTCCTCCTAATTTTTATGGGTCTTTCCTCCTTGTTGATTCTTTGGCTTTTAAAGAATTTATGAATTGAAGGGAAAGGAATGGACTGAGAAAACCTCTACGTATAAAACGATTTCTGCATTCACTGTGCATTAACATTTACATATATCAATAAACTAAATATTTTCGACGTATCAAAAAATCACGGCAGTACCTTAATCATTTTAAGTTGAGTTAAGGTATAAGTTTAAGGCTTAAGTTTTGGTATAAAATATTTGTACAGCTAATAATAGTTGTATTAATATTTGGGAGAAATTGAAAATCAATGGCCTTCATAACACGTTCGTACAGACATTAGATCTTTAGGAACGTATCCTTCTTAGATAGACGAAAGGAGAAATAATGCTAATCGATAAGTACATTACATACCCATGTATTTCTGAAAAAGACTTTCGTTCATTTGGTTTTTCAAATTCTGAAATTAACCGATTAGACTGCGCGCCGTATCACCTGAGCGTCGGAAGATAAAACGAAAAATGAAAAATTCATTGACAGAGATTGATGAGAAGGACGTAAGGGAACGTTTTCTCTAACGGCGCCTAGAAGAAATTCCTTTTATACAGGTTCCTAAATAAATTTTCATTCCTGCCCGTTATCATCTATCTATCATTCCACACACCTCTCTATTATATTATTCGTACAGCTCATTTCCACCAGAGGTCGTCGCGTCCGCTCTCGAATCCAGTTTGCTCAGAGTAAGCAAAAGCGATGAATTGTTTAGTGCAGTTTGGGATGCTGAATAAAAAAGCACTCGTTCTGAGAACTCCCTGCTGCTATGGTGACATGTGAGGGGTAAATTCTTGATGGGAATCGTAGCTGTCTCCAAGTTGCAGGAACATGTTTGTAGGCGACAACTTGGGTCTTGGGTCTTCTTTTGACTCATCTACCGGAATGCATTCTTTCGTCTCCTCATTCAGAATAGAGCATCCAAAGAAAATAATTAGAACCGGATCGAGTGAATTTCGGACTCAAAATGTAGGAGAGATAATAGCTCATTAAATTCATCGAACGAATCAGTTTCCTAAACAACTACTTCTTCCTCTTAGTGAAAATGTAAATAATATATACTTTTTGGCTTTCTTAACACAATATACAATAAGCGCAAGGAATTAATTCTAATCGATAACTTTTTTTCGATCCATATCTACGATCACACTGTGTCATCCGTTGATCGTATTTTACTGGGAGTAGATGTACCTTTTAGCCTGTTATTCTATTTCTGTTTATCATTAAATGTTTACAGAAAATGTATCTTTGATTTAAATTAGATTAAAAATTAGAACATTAGATTGATTAAATTTTTTTTCCTATACGAGATGATAACACGCTAACCATTTGGTTGGAAGACGCTAAGGCTGTTCGATTGTTTACATTTAAGGAAGTGTATGTTCTCGAAAGTGATTGAGTCAAGTATTCCTCCAGATGCCAGTAGTTTTTACAATATTTCACAGCTTTCGCTAAAGTTTTTTAGATGGTGTTTGCCATTCTTAAACATGATATCCGTCCTCCATGATAATTCTTCTTCATCTCTTCTTTCTACAGAAGATACATTTTTGTATTTCAGTAACTAAATAATTTTACTCCTCTTATGATAATTAAAATTATATACGATACGTTTTTAACTAAATGTTTTCATATTCTCTCTAAATTACTATTATTTCGCACCCTGGCATTTTCATTTATAAGAATAATAAAGGCGAAGTATTTCAGACCTCTATTTGAGATGACCTTTCGATGTACGTGGTGAAGGAATTATTCATATTTGATCGTTGGAAATGCAATTCAGCTAATAATCGGAAAACAAGAACTCATGAACTGATATGATTCCACGTATGCAAATGGATGTCAAATATGCCAATTTCGATGTATAATTACTGGTGCATCCCCTGTGGCATCGAGTATAACATGTTTTGCGATCCATCTAAATTTGCTCCAATGGAAGAGGGATAAAGGTTTTAAATTAAGGCAGATGATATTCAAAATAATTGCAAAGTCGAGGGAAGAAATTACTTCTTCAAATTCAAATTTAAGTTAATGACCTTCAAGTCCATTAACATAGAGAACTCGCAAAAAGACCTCTTCCAAACTCCTCTTCCTCTAGCCAATTAAAACTTGCGGAAAACATGGACCAAGAGGTTCCATAAGGAAGTTGTCGTTTTGTCATGCGACGGCTCCTCAACGTCCTTATCTCTACCCCTCCATCCATCTTTCCCGTTTAACCAACTTCAACAGCCTCATCCACTTCTCAAAACAGCCAACATTCTCACTTTCCCCTACTAAATGTTGATATGCTCGTCGTTAACGACGAATACCCTGTGTACCGAGCATCTTTCCTCGCATAAAATATCCCATAAAATCTCCTAACGCATGCTAAAGATTAGGTTTTTTGCCTCCAAGGATTAACAGCAATTTCTACCTTTTGTTATTCTTTCGGAGTTTTCATTGCTTTGGATCGGTAAATGCAATGTTATCATTTGGCATGCATACAAACATAACTTTTAATTTTTATACTTTTGATTTTCAAATAAATCTCTCATTAATTTAATGATACATTTCAATACATATCTACGTGCTTATACATTACATTGCACCTCTATTATTGTACGTCACATAAATTATGCGTCGATACATTAATACATAAAATTATAATACACTAACGCAGAGATGCTCCAACTATGCCCCGATAAGCTGCATCGATTAGTCTTTGTAATACACACACAAAAGTGACGCATATCCTCGAGTGTGTAGCTATTATACTTTGCCAAAGAATTTTAGAAATCACTATGTTAATGTATTGAATAAAATCCAGGGATGGGGCCGATATGATGTGGAACTTAAATTTCATTCTAAATAGGTCTCAAAAACTTGAATAATACCAAATAAAATAAAGGAATGAAGGAGGGGAAGAAGAGAGTGGTTGAAGTGATAGTTAGGGAGATAAAGGGGCACCTAAAGAGGGTTAGTACAGCAGATAAGATGGCAGAGGAAGAAGGGAAAAGATCCACTCACTTCTTCCTTCCTTCAATTCTATATATTGTTTGGTATTTTGAAAGGGCTTGAGATCTGATGATGGCAATGTATCGCCGAAACCGTAGTCTCCAAAATAAAATAGAAAAGCCTCTCTTTGTTTTATAATTAATGTATGGAATTATGACGTGATGTAATGGAACACATACGATGTACCCTACAATACTGGGTCTTCATAAAGGTTGTGTTTAATTCAAAGAAGTTGTAACTTTCCGATAGTAATAATCAGTAAAGAAGGATAAGGAGAAAATCTAAAGAAAATCATCATTATTAGGTTTCAGCATGTAGTACAGCCAGATCATAATTAACTTAAAAACCTTAGTTGATCGATTTGCATCATCGTTAATATCGCTTTACTCAAAAGAGAAATCTTATTCAAAATGTATTTTATGTCAACTTTCAGATTGTTCTTATGTGTTGCCGAGTTTATAGGCTCTCTTATCTAAGAGTTCTCACGTTTCTAATTGTTCAGATCATTCCTAAGCATAGAAAATGGGCAAATCGAACAGATAAATTAAACATCCGTCCGAAACAGTGCAACCCTAAGTTGGCCTATTAATTTGGCTTCTGTTTGAGTCTGCTGATCCCATGCGTAATTCATGGAGAGAAAATGTCGCCAAGGAATTGGCAAACCTCCGTCGATAAGAGAGTAATATCCGTAAGAATTTATGGTGTGGCGATAGAAAGAGGGAAGGGATTCCAGAGAATCGTTAAACGATGCAATCGGTCGCGTAAACTCGAGTCAGCGAAGATAAGGGAATAAGTCTTCGCTCAGAAACTGATCGAAAGCACCAAATTATGAAACACGGAACTCAAGGGTTTGTCATAGTGTTTCTGATGAATTTCATTTGAAAAGTTTGAACCTTTGCACTTACTGTCATATTTTTTGAGAATTTTTAAATATTGCACTCTTCCTTAATATTGATTTTTAGTTCAATGAAAAAAAATCTAAAAATACATTTGAGAAAACAAGACGGGTTTCGTGGGTTCATCTTCGGACCTAAACGGAGCCAGAGTTTTTTTTCGTTGAACTCAATATGAATAATTTTCAACAAATATGAATTAATTTCCTTAATTCTGAATTTGAGTATTAAGCAATTGCGGTCGTCTTTTTCTGAAAAACTCAACTGTCCATGATTTAATCGAAGTTTTCTTTACTTTCAGGTGAGTCCAACTTCGAGCCTGACGATTGTATGGTATGTGATTTGCATTTTACATTTGATTCAGCATTTTACTTACATTTTAAATCGTTTCTCATGCGAATTCTTTTAAGTGCAGCGACAGCCAATATCATCTTCCACGAGAGCCCCCACCGGGAATCGAACCCGGGACCGCTTTCACTGAAGTAGAACGCGTATGCCACATGGCTATCAGGGAGCCTTGTTTCTCATTCGGGTGAAATAATAAGGCCTGCCCGCATTTATTCGATTCTCATGTAAATAAGTTATTGAGAAATTGCTGCGATTGCTTTTTTTCTAAAATGTATTTTCACAAAACAAGGCTTTCTATGAAATTTAATCGCGCATTATTCTTTATGCCACATTCCAAAGTACGCCAATAACATAGATGCATTCAGATACTTGTGTTTATCAAAGCTAGTTCATGTGTTTTTTCCTCTATCATATCACCATTACTTCTATTATAATCTAAAAGATTTCGAGAAATGTATATTATTAAGTAATAAATAGGAGATATTATATGAAGGCTGTTACTGAGGTAACTTCACTTATTGGCTTTTCAAATACCATTTTTTAAATTGCTATGCCTTGTGCTTTTTGAAATGCCCGAACCTGTATGTTCTGAAGACAGATATTTGTAAGATCCACATACCACCACATATTACATGTACAGCCAGGATCCTGGGGGACGTACTAACTTTGTGAATCTCTTAAACTTGCTGTCTTATGCCGAAAAACGTAGCTTGTAACGAAACAAAAATTCAGAATATAAAATAGCATCTTCTATTTATTAATCTCAAATTTAGATTCCGGACACTGACGATTTTAAATATAAACGAAAGGATCTGGAATTTCAGCGAAAATATGACAACAAAATTAGAGAGTTAATTAACTAGTAAAAGTGCTGTTTTCGATTGCCAAGTCTATAATTTTACAGAAGCAACAGAGGGGAATATTGATGCAAAGGGAAATGTATCCAATGTCGATAGAAGTGAGATACAAGAGAAAGATTAGCAGTATCTGTGAAGGGAGTTGTAAATTTTACACCAGACTCTCAATGTGAGAATGAACGATAAAACTCTTAAGGACTGGAGTAGTTTACGGACAACAGCATTATATCCTCTCAGACGATGATAGTGGTTAACCTTTCTGCCCCTCGGCATTTTGAAATAAAACATTAGAAAAGCTCGTGAAGAACGAGAATAAGTTACAAATAAAGATTTTACGCATCGTTTCTCACAAAAACATCGAATTTGTATCTAACTATACTATATAGAATAAACAAGTTGAATCCAGCCTAACTTCGATAAATGTTTTCCCGAGGTTTTAGGTTTGGAGAGTTTAGGTTGGAGCTAAGGTATTCTTAATGAAAGGATGCTTATCTTAGGTTTTGGATAGTATCAGCAATTATGACTATTTCAAAACTTGATCTGTAGCTCATGGTTATCTAATTAGCTGACCACTTTTGGTTATATTTATTTAGTTTGAAATTTCATTGTGGTTTTCTTCACCTTTTGTCCCTACAGCCAATTGAAGGGAATACATTTCAAAAAAATTAATTTTAGTTCTTTATTGCCTACTTTATCAGAGTACATTGTATATTATTAATCCTAATGTACTTTTTCCGACTTACGATTTATGATACAAGGTGGTTAATTTATTACGTACTTTTGGCATTTGACTTTTTTACTGGTTCTGCAATCATCCCATGATTTGGCAAAAGCTTGTGTGATTTCAGTTGTGGTGATTAAAAATGACATTCGAGGAAATATTTCAAAATGTAAAAGTTACAAAAATTGAATCTCGTCGGATTAGTGGCTGAAGCCTAACACATACATGTCCGGGGTTCGATTCCCATTTACGGCAGCTGATCTGCTTGCTTTCTCTGTAGAGGCTAAAGGCGGAATCTGCTAATGAGAGTTCCAATAGTGATAACATCCAATACAAACGTAGCGCTGCCCACATGACTTTCACTCAACATTGCCAAAGTATTGGCTGTCTTAAATTAGTTTGAAATTTCTCAAAATATTAATACGATATAATGGGAGATTTATAAAAAGAGAGCAATTGTTCAGAAAAATAAATTAAGTTCATCTTGCTCGCCTACTGTTTTTCCACTTGTCATGGTAACATTGTCAAGTTCCAAATCAAGGTCTTAAGAAATGTTTGTGTTAATCGCTCTATTTCCTCTCCTTATTCCAATAGAACACAATTAGGTTTTACTGCAAAGTAATTTGCCCTCTTTAAATTTCTGGAACAAAACTACGATTTGCTAAAATATCCGCGTTTATTGGTGGAATTCGAAAACGGTGAGAGAGAGGAATTACCACGGAATTATCAATACCATTAATTTACTATGACATTCAATTCCTTTCTGCTGAAAATATTACCTACTCATCTATAACATTGCATTTAAAATGAAAAGCCTCGGAGGCAGTTCTGAAATACAAACGTCCGGTCGTATAAGTAATAACTTTTCGCTCGTAACAAAAGCCATTTCTTTCTCCCAAATTTCCCAGAATCCACGAACTCTCCTTTTTGCCGTCCTCGGAAATGACAGTTTCCGCTTTGTTTCCTCTCTCGTCAACAATTAAATAAATATCCTCAGATTAAAATTTTAATCTCTCCAACGTTCCCCAACTCCTTTTTCTGCAAATCCGACGATTTCAAAACACTTCGCCGTTTTACTTCGGAGACATGAAAATTTTCGTCGATTGCTTGTTTCTTAAGCACAGAGATTAAGCACAAAGACTTTAGATCGAGTAACTAATCTTCATACGGAATTCCTTTGAATACGCGATGGGGTTCATTACGTTTACTTGTGAAATAATTTTTATTTCAATTAATATTGATAATTATAGCTATCTATTCCAAAAAAGTCCTTAAATTCCGAAAATAGATGAACATTCGTAAAAATAACTGCCATAAATTAATAGAGTGCACTTAATTTTATTAATGAACATGTTTATTTTTAAATAAGGCAATATTTTAGCGTCATTTTAAAATGATTACAATATTTCTCAAAAATGGGATCAAAGATCTAAAAATTGCTTCGTCGCAATACAGTAGGAAAATGTTTCGATAGCAATAATATGAACATTTATTTCCTATGTCAATAACGCAATAATGTTTCGTGCAATATATGTATACTCGGACATTTCTTTCTTCTTTATTTCTTTGTTTTCATTTTCCTCTAAATCCCCTTCCAAATGATAATTTTTGCCAAATTAATTCTTTATAGATACATTTCAGTGGATTTGTGCTGGATATGTTTCACAAAGAACTTTCACATTAGAAGAAACGCTGAAAAAAGGAATATTAATTTTCTAAGTTAATGAAATATTAATATTCTTTGCCTTCCTCTCTCTCTTCCACGATCTGCTAAATAATTACTTATTTTAATTAAGAAAATATTGACAGTCTTATACGATTTTTCGGAGAATGTGATAATGTTCATGTAAAGCTATATTCTCAGTCTCTGTCTGGATTTTATTTTCATCTATTTCATCTCTTTGCTTCTTACACCACTAATCTGTTTCACTCTTATTGTCCGCCATCTCTATTTCTACCCTAACTATTCATCATCCGCCATCATATGCCCATACATTCAAATTATCATTTAAAGTGGATTAAAACTCTTTTTGAGTTCTAATTTGGAAATCTGGTCCTCTCTTCTTAAAACTTACAAGGGCACTTTACCTATTCTACTATTAATGCAGCCTGCAGTATAAACGATAGAATAATATTGAATCCTCAATATCTCGGATGGTTTCAACTTAAGTTTCACCAGGTACGACTGCGTCAGCGACGATAATAATTCCGGCACACTCTTTTCAAGGAGTCTTAGTTAGTCCACTGAACAGGTTTCAACTTTTTGGCGATTCTCTTCAAAACAATTTTTTTTTACCATTTGAAGTATTTTACAGAAAGATAAAAAAAAACGGAAAACTCATCCCATCATTTTCCTCCGCAAGTTTTCTGAGAATGTGTCAGGGATTCGGCTCCTCTGCTTCGGTGGAATATTACATAATGCACCCGTGTATGATGTTATGTTCCTATAGGTTATTCTTCCCTGGTACGTGAACTTTTCCTTTCATATTGACAATTTTATGAGACAATCTGGATTTCCCCCTTTTCTCGTACAAATATTCCCATTTAATGTATATGAAATCCCTGTTTCCGTTTGAAAATTAAGGATGGAAATTTATGAGAAAAGTACGCCAATCGGAGAAATGGAGTTAGTAATGGCTAATAAATCAAGGACCGAAAGAATGTCTTCGTTACCATTATGATATTTCGATTTGAACTTACGGAAGGAAAAGGAACTGGTAGTTCTAAATTAGTAGGAGAACTGATAGAATACTGTCCAAATTTGATGTGTAGTATCGTAAAAGGATTTCGGTATTTGTTGGTAGATGTATAGAGGATAGGAAAATGTAAATGAATATTATGAATACGGCTTTGTAAAAGAGCGTCGTCGTCGTGTGATAATAATATTTTCTCGTATTTAGTGTGCTGAATTTTATAGATTAATGTTCATTGCTCCAACCAACCCAAACACAAATGCAAATGGATGTATTAAAACCCGGCTATGTGCGCAGCAGTGAAGATACGGAATCGTAAATTTAAAATCGGGCGTTTCGGTCGAGATTCGATGAGTGAGTATAAAGAGCTCCCTTAAATAACTCTTATCCAATCGATTGCTCGTACCCTGGGTCACCCAAAACACCCCTCTCAACACATAAATTACTATATCCCTTCTTTCGATTAAGGGAAGTAGGTTTCGAGACGTAGTGGGTCGCCTTTAGAGCCCTTCCTCACCAAACTTATTTATTTACCTTTGCTACGCGGTTGCGATGTTTTGTATAGCCAATAGACTAACAAAAAGCAGGCAATGCATACTGTCCGATTTTAAAGGAGAAACCTATTAGAAAATACCGAAGGTAAAACGATATTAAAGGAAACCTAAGGATCAATTTGCTCTCCGTAAAGATGCAGCAAACATAAGCGTAATTTGTAAACGAAGAGAACGCATGGATATCGTTGGTGTCGTAAATAATAAGATGTTACAAGTAAATGGTATTCGTTGTCAAAATATTAATTCCTAGGATTTCCGGGATTAGCAACAAAACAAATTGTTCTTCACAAAGCAAATTAGTTTGTCTGTTATAGCAATGGATGGCTTTCACTCTTGTGGGTTGTCACTGTGCGCATTCAGAAGAAAAACATTCATTCTCAAACTTACTCTTATGCATCTTTGTTGCTGAGGATCGTTCATTTACTCACTTTGCAAATATTTTAATTTATTTTTTAAATTTGTTTCTTATTTGGTAAAATATAAGTTAAAATTTAATCGTTTGACAACATTTTTTTGACTTGGATATCACGTAAAAATATCCTATTTAGGTTGTGAACTAATATCATAAACATTTCTTTAACTAAGTATATTGAAGGTAAAGTTCACTGATGTTGCCATTTATTTGAGAGGAAATGGAACATGTATCAGGTTTATCCTGGTTAGTTAGATCTCATGTTGAGTATGCGGGTTGAGTATGGCTCACAAAGAAATAATTTACTTATACAAAAACACAACAAAAATACTAGTCGCACAAGTGACTGGTAGTGTGACTTGTAATTTTTGGTGTGTAGATGAATTATTTTTTGTCAGGTTGCTTCTGTTGTCATGAAATACCACCAGGTTAAAGCCCACATATCTAGAGTATGAGAGATCTAGAGTATGAGACCCTACCAATAAGCGTTGTGTTTGGGAATCAGAAAAGAAGCAGCTAAAGGTACATACGTATACGTTTGTGAAAAATTGCTATGATAAATCAGTCTATGAGCTATAAATAAATCTATGAGCGTTACTCAGATGCTTCAGGATGCAGAATGGGGATCGTTAGAAGTTAGATGATTCAAACAAAGACTTAATTTACTTCATAAGTTCAGAGAAAGCACGGTCACAGATGATGTATCAGATATAATGCGTCCTCCGTGTTACAGCGGCCGTTCTAATACTGCGAGGAAGATCACATAAATAAATGCTAGAACGAATAGATTCAAGAACTCATTTTTTTCCGCGGACAATACGCGCAAGTAATCGATTAAGGAAATAGAGTTAAGATGCATGCACTCCTTGTCATACGCCGAAAGGGGCTTGCGGGGTACTTACATAGACATACACAAATTTGAGAGAAATGTAATACAAAAATAAATATATTTACCTAATGACAAACGAAAACGAAACAGGCGGAACAGTTACTCCTTAATCATAAATTAAAGCAATGAAGTTGTTGGAACTGTTAAGGAGGATGAGCAGGGAAGCGAAAAGGCGGTGTACTTGGATCGGTAATTTATAAAATACATTTTGTTTATATTCCTTGATTTTTATTTCGTTAATTTTGATTATAGTGATTCCAACATTTCAGTATAGCGCTTAGGGTTTGTCTCTTTCAACATCGCTATTTGATATCGATGGAACTTTTTCGTCCGAAATAATTATTTACGCTGAATCGGAAGAGGATATCCAGAAAGAGGTTCGGCATTATTAGACTGACGCAGACCTCTGTTAGTACTTAATTCGATGATCCTACAAGCAATGGTTTAGTGCCCTTAAGCAAGATCAAAGCCGAATTTAAAGGAATAGTTTGAAATGAATGTAAATCTAATCTTTTCAGCTCGTTCTGCGTATTCCCAGATTTTGGAGCCAATTCTAAAGCTCTGGGCATTTTCAATAGGAGAGATATCGCATGAAAAGACGTTCCCGTGGGCTGTTTCCGAACGAAGATAAAATGAAGCGCGGATTTGAAGGAGAGCACGTCTATTTCCGTTTAATCAGCGCTCGAATGAATGAAAGTGTGAGGCGAGGAAACGCTGCCAAGGACAGGCCCTTGAAAAGAGTCTTCTCCTTTACAATTCCACCAAAGAGATTCTAATCAGGTTCCTCTTGGATGATTTATTTTATCGCTTCATAATCTCTCAGTTGACTTTCACGGAAAACAAATCGCGTGGTAATAGTACCCCATCTGTTAAATTGAGATCGAAGCTGGCGTTTCCGCGGAGGTATTTCTAACAAATTACTCTTTTTAGATGTCGCAGCTTCAACTGCTCAAACGACACCCTTTGTCGCTGACCCACAAGGGAACTCTTGTTTCATTATTTAGGATATTTTCGTCGTCGGAATATTCCATATAGCGTTATTTTTTCAATTTTAAACTATGTGTCTTTATTTAATTGCTCCATTACCCATTTATATTGCGATACAATTGGAGATCTTATGCTAAACATTGTATACGAGACTAAAGCTTTGAGTTTCTTAATCCATAAATAGTAGAATACGACTAGATTCTCAATTAAACTTTAAATATTCTTCAGTAATTTATTTCAAGTTGTAAATAATATGGACCAGCTGCTCTTGGAAACAATGCATAATTAAGTCGTCACAAATATTATAAAAGAAAATTACATTGATAAATGCCTCAGAAAAACTTTTGTTTAGCAGAGAGTTGCCATCAATATAGGTGAAGTCGTAGTAGATTGAGAAGCACCTCCGCTATGTACATTCCGATAAGAGTTTAAGCCCTTGATTTTTCCCCTTTATTCTCTTATGGAAGAGTTTTTCGCGGATCTAGCGTCGAATCCAGGTTCATTTTGGCAGATGTTTTTGTAGTATACGTTGCAAAACTATCTCTTCTTACGATTTCTTGAATTTCACCTCTAAATATTTATGAGAATCACCTCCATTTTATAGAATTATTATATAATATATTAATTATTTAAATGCCCACGCTATTTATTCATATGGAAGAAGTCGCTTTTTCGGGGTATTTTAGGACCAATGCAATGATGCCTAAGAACAGCATCCTGGGGTGTTGCGGTCTGGTCATTTTTACGAAAAACTCGACGCGTCAGACACACTTTTGGTAAAAGCACAACATTTGTCCTATACACTCCTGGTAAATAAAAAAAGAACGCCAAGAAGAAAGTGACTGGAATATGTCATACTATTAGAGAGTTGGTCATGTAATGATCAAAAGTGCATCGCTTCAAACGCATTTCTGTGGTTGCGCACCTCCAGAGCCAATTTTCCTTATTATATAGAACTCCATCGGTGTTTGTTGTGCACGTACACCGTTTTTGCAAGTGACGGAGTCTAAGCGATGCCGTCTTCATGAGGCCTAGTGGTCGTAGCGAAGAATAGCGTAACTCATGTGGTGAGAGGTTCTCACAGTGCATCGATGTTGTCGACGGTGGTCAGCAGAAGATGCACTTGGCCATCACTCTGGGTTCGGAAGCTGCGATTCACAGATGCACGACCATCGCATCTTACAAAGCGCCGTATTAGACCGCACAGCAGAACAAATCAGGGTCCATGTTGCTCCGGGGGTTTCAGCAAGGACCATTCACAGCCGTTTGTGTGCATCAAATGCTAGGATCACGCAGGCCGCACTCCGCTCAACACCCACCCGTTCGCACAGCACTGAGAATTTCAAAACGCAGAACAGCATTTAAAATTATAGTAATCGTATGTATCATTTATATTTTTATTTGTANTATGAAACTGAAATGATTCACGCATTATTTGGAGATATGCATACAAGTTAAACGCAAAGGAGTTATAACAACATATACTTTTCACAATTTAATAAACAAAGTACCAAACGCACCCAGTTTCGCACCAGCTTTGTACTTTGGTTTTTGCTTTTGAGAAGTACTCGTTTTTGTTCCTATGCATTTAACTACTCGTACACAACTATCTTTGAATTAAGTGTTTTCATGAAATATGTTACGGAATGAACTATTGAGTTAACTCTTGGGAACAGATTCCTCTTTAAAAACGAAGAAGAAAACACATGGGCATCCGTTCTCGTGTTTATTCCATTCGCATTTGAGTTAGCATTAATACCCTTTTATTTATCTCTTCAATCAATCAAAATTTCATTTCAATGAATGCGTGTCATTTTATTTCCGTATATTACGAGGCTAGATGGTTTTGCGTATTAATGTATACGTCAACGTACAATAAATAACTTTCTCGTCCGTGCAACGCAAGTTATTTCGTAAATAACATTGCTTTCGAAAAATTTCCATAATTGCATATTTATACTTATAGATTAATAGCTTCGGCTCCCTCGCAAAAAGTACGCATTTATTAAAATCCCAATTCAAGCCTTATTCAGAGAGGCCTTCACATTCGCATTTTTTAGAGATGCTTATGCATAAAGTTTGGGGGTTATGAAGGGCGGCGTCAGTCTCCGTGGCTTTGTAAGTGGGGATATGGTCTTCTCCATCTCGTAAGCAGGACCATCAAATTCAAGAGGAAAAGTTTCACTTTATTCAGCAGAGGAAAGATATTACGGCGGCCCTTGGGATCGATAGGAGCGGCTGAGAGAAATGACAAGTGACAGCGGGGAGAACGCGCTATTGGATAAGCAGCTGAATTGGATAACGATTTAGACGTCCATTATCTCCCTTGTAAATGGCGCAGTGGAACGAATGATTCCTGTTTACCTATCGTTTGATTTCGCAAAACATTTGCTAATATTCAATACTTTTTATCTCATATCAAATTATGCGCATCAAGTATGAAAACATAATTCCGAAAAACATGCTATTTTCTAACCAGACCCAAGAAATGTTTGCTACTAAATTATAATTTATTTGATCCTTGTTTTAGAAACAACGTGAAATAACGAGAAAAAAATGAGAAATTTTTATGTAGCTAAGGTGAGATGTGAACAATATTTTGACATTCAAAATACTGAAATCTTGACATGTCTTAAATAATCTAGTTGACCAAAAAACTAGGCTCTATTTACTTGCTAGCTACATTGGAGTGCAAGCCATATAAAGAGCATAAAAACTCACAGCTCGGCCATAAGCCAAAACTATTCGCGTAAAAACATACATTCTGAAAACTTACTTTACTGCCACAGCTTTATCACAGCAATTCCACAACAGGAACAGTGAATCACAAGACTACCAGAGAAACGTACAGCATAGTAAAACCCAGAGTAATTAGAAGTGAATAATCATGCAGTTAAACCAAATCATATATCACCATCAGCTGAAAGTAACCGTACAAAAGATAGTTTGATTTTATAAAATTACAAATTTTGTTAATCGTGGCTTCAAATCCATAACCGAAACTGGTATCGTCAGGCAATTATCATTACTAGTTCCCAGTGGCGCAGCGAGGCGGTGTTTCAGGGTTAAACCCTCCCCCCGAAGAGGGTTAAATTCCTTAAGAAAGGTATCACAATTTAGATTCCCAATCTCGGAAAGATCAATTATTTTGCTACGAAACCGTATAAACCTCCTCATTTTCTATCCAATTAATGTTTTTGAAGTGAAATTTTTTAACATCTCTTGTAAGATATGCATCATTGTAAAGACCCCTTTAAGGTAGACATATTTTCGTTCTCTCAACTGTCTGGGGCCCCACCCCCCATTAGTATATCCTGGCTTCCCCCTTTACTAGTGCCAAACACGATTGTGCTATGACAGCGGATTTTCACGACAAAATGAAATCACCTTTACTATGAGAAATATAGATAACCCCTATTTTGTTATAATAATATCATAATATTTATTTCAATATTATTTATATATAATGTTCTGCATGTTAACCTTCGTTCTCCATTTAATTTGCACTTCAGGTATTTTCTTCGCAGCAAATTAATGGCGGAGTCCCGAAAATGGGTGAACAAACACGTTCGGCTCCAAGTTGGAGCGTTATCCTGGAAGTTAGACTCCCTGGGAAACCTCTTTGTATAGCGGGTCGTATACTTTTAGGGCGTCAAAAGACTGCTATTGTAGAGGAGATGTGTTTCATAATTGTAAAATATACTGAGGGGGGATCCCAGATAGCCAAGTGAACAACGCGTTCGACTACGATGAAAGCGGTCCCGGGTTCGATTCCCGGTGGGGGCCTACGTGCGAAATGGCCTAAGCTGTCGAAGCACTTTTAACGATACTACTACTACCAGTATACTGAGGATGTTTCATGAAAATTTGATTTGATGTCAGAATTCAACAGCATCGTAAGGTTCCAGCTTTTTATCATATTCTTTTGGAGTGTAGGATTAAGCTGTAAGTAAGGCATGAATTGTATGAACTCACGATTTACAAAATATTTCAAATCTACATAAATGTACATCTACGCTGTCATAAGCCGCCTTTCAGCGAATGACAGGTTTCAAAAATATAACTTAAATAGGGGAATATTCCAAATAAAGTATATATTGCGTAGGAAATGGTTCTAGATGTCGAAGGAAATCTTTGTAGGAAATATCAACTCATAGGGCCACAAATGGCCGAATAAAAAAATCCATAACAAAAAATCTGTATTATAGCAATTTATGAAACTGAAATGATTCACGCATTATTTGGAGATATGCATACAAGTTAAACGCAAAGGAGTTATAACAACATATACTTTTCACAATTTAATAAACAAAGTACCAAACGCACCCAGTTTCGCACCAGCTTTGTACTTTGGTTTTTGCTTTTGAGAAGTACTCGTTTTTGTTCCTATGCATTTAACTACTCGTACACAACTATCTTTGAATTAAGTGTTTTCATGAAATGTTCAATGGTAGCAACCTTTTACCTATATATTTAGCAACCTTTGATATTGTTCAAAATCTGTGACAAGATTTATAAACAGTCTAATTGATGAATTTAAAAAATGAAGTTCCTGGACGTTAAAAGAACTTAAAATAAAAGAGAAAAATTCAGAGGAAAGTCTGTAAGAACAGATAGTTGAAACAAAACAGTTACTGAAATTGAAAAACAGGCATTGTCGCAGAGAGAGATGGCGTCTTCGCTGAGAAAGAAAGCGGTCCTTCTTACTTCTTTTGTGAAGATTTTTTGAGATAATTCAGTTAAAAATATCTCCTAGATCCCTCTAATATTTGGAGAATTCATTTCCACCAACTATTTCTTATACATAAATATTTGTATGTCACTCTAGTATTTTTGTTATATATATAATCAGTAATTTAAGTAGCAAACTACAAAAAAATACGGATGAAAGGCCTTCTATATCATGCAAGATTTGAGTTTAAATCAAGCCTGAAAAAATAGCAAACATTTGAACGTTTTTTCATTAAATTCTTCATTATCAACTAAAGAAAGGGCTTCTAAGATGTCCTTTAGGGACACAGACAGTGTCGTGACAATCCATTTTGCCGCCTACGGCGAATTTTAATTTCAAGTCATTTTGCTTGATCTTAGCGGAAATAATCATAAAGATGATAAGATTATTAAGTGTCTCATTCCTGCGATTCATAATTTCTTCCTATGAGCATTGAGCACACTCAGCTTTGTGATCTCTGTTAGAAACGCCTGAGGTGGTTGCCACGCCCATCCGAACGGCCCTGGGCACAATTAGGATTCAGAATCTCACTCTCTAAAGAGAAATTTAATTGGCCTTATTTATCGAAAGTTGGCTATTATGTTCCCAATTGGAGTTTGAAAAATCATGCTATTCGCCAATATGAGAACGAACTTTTCATTCCGATACAGTTTCTCGAAAACTTTGGGCCCTTTGAGTCCTAGGTACGTTTTGAAACGTTGAAGATGAATTTACGTTGTGGAATTTAATCATTGATGAGCCTCTATCTTTCAGTACCGTAGCTAGTCAGAGTTAAATGATACAAAACGAATAATTTTTGAATAATGTATTCTTCTCCTTTAAGAGCGTAACAAACATTACGGAGCAGACTCATAAAACTTGCTCGTTTACGGTAACAAAGGCGCTGATTAGTTTTAGTTGCGAGCGTAATGAAGTATACCGAGAGAAGATTAATCCATGAATAATTTACTTCTGATGTCGGAGTCCAAAAACCCAAGTTAAGGAATTAATTTGCAGCCGAGAGAGTGGAGCAAAGGTAGGCGCGGAGTATTTGTCATTCCGAATCCAGCGAAGCGTCTGTTCGAAATAGGAAACCCCAATCTGTAAACGTGGAAGCCCTGCGAGGGATAGGAATAAGTCGCCCCACGAAAACCAATATTTTCCATCAAGAGAGAGAGGACAGCAGCGGCTCTTGTGTCTTATTGGCAAAGCCAAGGCGTCGGTTGTGCTCACTGCTTCGGATCGGACGAAAATCCCTTTTGATCTCAACACGCCCCCCCTTCACAGCGCCCACGGGAATCCACGCAACAATGGAAGGGAAAATGCCGTACGATTCTCCTTTAAAGTGTCTTCAAACTCCAATTTAGATGTCCCTCTCCATAAGATACGATTCCATTTTCATCGTTCGTCTCATTTGGAAACGGAAAGTTAATTCATAAGAGCGGACGTAATGAAAGAATTCATTACCTCCGAGATCTTTTCCCAAGAGAAATCCCTTTCCCATCCTTTTGATGGTTTGCGTATCATCGGCTGTTTGAGTCGTAATACACCATGAAAACAAGTGTAGTATAGCGACATGTCCTTAGTACGTTGGGTTCTGTAGGACGAAATGTAAACGTCCTCATCTCATGCATTCTAGTCATACCTTCTCCTGTTGATAAACCATAAAAATAAAACGTTTAGTGTCTTCTTTTCAAATTTAATCTAATTGCGTATTATAAATGCATACTTTTATGAAACTTATCAGTCGGAAAATATTAATGTTGTAACTTTAGCATAAGCGAATTATCTGAGAATTTTTTTCAAACATGGGAGGTACTCTATAAGAATCTGATTATCTACAGTTAAGAAATAATAATTTTAAAAAATCCGGAAATAGGAGCAAGAATGTCTTCGTTTTTGAAGTACTTCTTAAACACACTCAAGTTCTTGAGGTCTTTAGGAAAGAGAATTGAGCTTTGAAGTCAAATAGTGATTTTCCACTCAAAGGCCTGCGCCTTTTGAATTTCTTGAAAAAAAGAAAGAAAAATTCCAAACATGAAAGAAAAAAAGTCAGAGACTGGCACTCGAACCCGGATCTTTCCGAGTTACTCATCTATCTAATGGCATGGCGAAATGTTCTGGCACAATTTCCTCCCAAAGAGTAAAAGATCTGGGTTCGAGTTCAGGCCAGGATTTGTCCATTAGGGGTTTCAGAGCCATCAAGTAAACTGCTTATAATCCAGGGGTGGGAAAATTCCACCCAAAATCTAATAAAAATCAAAACATTTATATTTAGGTGAATACCCTGCAAGTCACCAGCATCAAGTGCAACTCTAATATTTAAATATTCGTATTTTTTCTTGTTTTTCTGTATTTCGATAAATGAGTATCTCGTTTCATTCTGCTGTTATTATTTGCACTATTATGCAATTTTTATTAACACTGAGATGCAAGAGGGAAGCAATTCCTAACGGATCTTCCCATGGAGGTTTGAATAAGGCTAATTCATAAAGGCCAAAGCAATAGAAGATTGCTTTACTATATTTCCGCGATAGAAAACTTTGGAAACTAGCTGAAATGCCTGTTGATTTTGTACAGGAAAAATAGAGATAGGATTAAATATAGTAGTCGTATTTTTACAAAAGAGAAACTAACTTCTATCATCTTAAATTAGTTCAAAGGAACAGGTTATCGAAAACGAAACTTGTCCATGAAAACCCCAGTATCTTATCAAAGTGCTCATTATTTAGAGCCGAAATCTATAAACGACGATAAGAATATGTTTCTATAAAAATCATTCTTATGAAAATTGTCTCAAGTTAGTACAATGATTCTTTGATTCATTTTGCAATAGAAATAAAGCCCACAAAGGCTCTATTTCTATGATTTAAATGAAGTTTACACATATGTATCATGAGAACGCATTGACTATTCAGTTATCAAACCTGAGACCAATAGAGAGACAAAACAAATCTGCGTGCCGTCGGTATTTCAAAATGTGCAATTTTGCAGCTGCTGGTTCTCTAGTTTTCGGCCAAAATTCACGCATACACACCCTCATTCAGATTAAATGAACTGCCCATTAAGAAAAAATGGGAAGTAAAAATTGATAAGTAACACATTAATTGCGATTCACTCCTTTCTCAGAAATACAATATACAGCCAATATAACAAATGACATACGAAATTTCCTTATTATTTACTCCACATTCTACTTTTTAATACGTAACAGTAATCGATTAGGGAAGCAGAGACATGGTTCATTCACCTCTAGCTATTCACCAAAAGGCGGTTAGCAAGTTTAATACATAAATGCAGCTTTACCCATTTACTCAACGAAAAGAACATAGGGAATTTCAATAATTTTGAAATTCCGTTGACAAAATTTAGATGATTAATAATACACTCCGAAAATGCCGTATGTGTGACTCTGTGATTCGTCAATACAAATCGTTCGTAACCGCAAATAATAAAATCTCATAAAATATCTTCCTCTTCACATAGTCTGTCATTAATTCATGCCATGCATTTTAGATGAGCGTCAAATACAAATATCAGGGGAAATTATGGGGGAAATATTATACTGTATATCAGGGAATACTATCAAGGGAAAATTCATGAGCTCGGATTCATTAACTTTGGAAGCATTTAAAATCAATTTTCCTTCTTTTGGTTCTTGTTTCCATTTCATGCGACCATTCTTTTTAATTTAATTTTGCAGAAGAAAGAAACCTTGCAAGAGATAAAAGTGAAAGAAAAGGTATGAGCTCGGATTCAACAATTGGCTTGGTCGTCAAGGGGACCGGTTGTTTTCAGCCAAAAAATGTATCGAGATTCTCGTATATTTTATTAAAATTTTCGCAAACTCAAATCCGTAACAATTTGCTACGATAAAATGGGAATTTTCATTTCGTTTATTTTCTTTTAGTGCTTTTCTCGGTCTCAAATGGCTATTCTTTCTAATTTGATTTTGAAATGAAATACACCCTGTGAGTAATGGAATTTACTTTACGTGCTTTTCCTACGGAAACTCTCTGACTCGTCTGTAGTCGAACTGGGGACAGTTAGGTAAATAAAAATTATCCTATCTACCTACTCAGAATATACCTCATATTCTTGCCAAATTTCATCATAGTTAAGCAAAGGTGAATTTCTTTGCACAATGAAGTCCTGCCGCTAATCATAAGTGTGAAAAATAACGACATGGCTGGGACTCGAACCCAGGTCTCCCACTTTCCGGGCAGGTATTCTAACCACTGAACAACCATGCTGCGTCTCTTCCACATTTTTAAGGGAATGCTTTGTGTGCAAGGCGGGCAGCCTCCAACTTAGTGGAACGAACTGCCGCCCGAGGTCCTGACTGAGGCAGCCAAATGATAAAGCGTTCTTCTAAGGGTAACCCCTGAGGGAATCACAAGGATTACAGACTGACAAGAATTTTAAAAAAGCAGTGTTGGAATCCCAAGGAAAAATGGACATGAAGGAAGTCTGTCAGGACCAGGACTCGAAGCTGGAGTCTTCCAGGTGCTTTAACCAATTAAGCTATCGAGCCAAAATATGTTCTTATGCTGTTTGGGAAGACCTTGTAGGCAAGAACTTGGGAAATCCCCTAGGTGCACGCCTTTACATGCAAAGTTACCTCTACCCTTTTCCATGTATTTTGGACTGTGTCAACCCTATTTAATTTAAGGATTCTCTCGCTTAGTTTCGTTTATCCTTGGCACTATCCCCATGAGGGGGGGGGGGTTAAACCCCAAAAACCTCCTATTGTCTAAGTCTCTACTGAAAATGTAACCTGAACACCCGAGGCATAAATTCCTTGAAATTACTCATTCGTTTTTCCCATTCACTAAATGTTTTCTGGAATTTATTTATTGGTAAATTTTTATGAAGACTGCTTAAAAAAATGTTGCTTAACGTCTCCGTTTGGAGAAAATATCCCCCCGGAAAATACTGTCGCATAGTATTTCTCATAGTATTTAGTAGCATCTTGCAAAGTATTTTGAGATGTATGAACTACATATCCAAAAGTATTTCATTGACAAATCCTTATTAGTTTTAACCGAATTCAAAACGTTTAAGCAATAAATTTAAAGTAATTCAAACCGTCTATGTGATAATTTAATTTTTATCAGTTGTAGCTCAATATATTACTTTACCTTAAAATGTTATCCATTTAGTTACATATAATTGTTTTCATAGCACTTTCCTTACACATTTAAATTACTATAATTCCATGATAAACTCCTATTTGGATTAAAATCGCCGTCTAAAAAGTAGTAAAGTATATTATTGTATTGTATTTATCACAGATTAAGTGTTGGATAAATGCAAAGTGCTAAAAACAGGTGACTTACATTTTAAAAAGAACCAAAAATAAATCCGACCAATATACTGCTCGTAATTTAAAAATGAATCGCTCCTCTGCCACATTTACCATCACATATTTCATTGCTCATTTTGAAACGTTGATTTTCCTAACCTCGCCTGAATAAAGAGTTTATTCGTTCATTTTTTACATGGGGTACATTTTATGGCATAAGAATTTCCTCTTAAGTGGTCTAACAAGAACCGTATAAAGTGGCTCGTATAAATCTGCCATGCACTGATGAAATTGGTTCAAATATCCTTTAATTATATTTGTATATTTAAATTTTACGCTGAGTCGTAATATCACTCAGATTGGAAATCTAAAGTGTGGTATAATTTCCATGGAAATATTCGTGTCTGGAGGAGCCGTCGCTCAAAGATAATGGATAGTTCCGATGCACTTTATCGATCGATATTTGTGCTGACAAAGATGATCCAACATTTTCATCATCGCGTGCGTTGCTTGAAGAAATGGAGAGCATTAGATTTCAAACGAAGTTTGAAAGTACATAAAATCTTATGACAAGAAATTCTCAAGAAATTTTTCAATGATAAGGAATTCTCACTATCAAAAGGAAAGAGTTGTGCAATACAAATCGATATTTGTGCATAAATTGCGGGTAAATCTGCTTGAATTGGAATTGCACGGTAACAATTTCAAGCGTTATTTTTCTTTTTAAAAGGGTATGAAATTCAAACTGTCCCAGCATCAAACCCAAGGTTATTCTGGAATAAATCTTTGCATTATGTAATAGAAAACCACTTCCCTCAGCGATGCCATGAAGTTCAACTTTTTATCATTCCGGGAATATTCAAAAATATCTTGAATTTTGCTACAGTGCACTTCTTACGGGGAAATATTTTCAAACTGGAGTGGAACCTAGGATCAGTTTGGGAGATGTCTTTGCAATTTACGTTAGATAAGCAACTCAGCCAAAAACATCCCGAATTTCAAATCGTTAACTTTCCGAAAAGTGCTTCAAATATATTAAACCCATCACAAAGCTTTCATGATGGGTGTATTGTTTTAGGACGTCAGGGATCGAACCCATGATAGCTATGATCAAGGTTAGAGATAGTGAGCCCGTTTTTTCTTTTGGTTTTCTGATGGGGTCCATATGCGGCAAAAATTTCAAGTCACTAGCTCAATTGAAACATGCTTTTAATTTGTATATATCCCCTACAAGTCTCTATGCATCACAGATATCTATATCGCGAATCGACGAAATATTTCCATGAACTAATCAATCTTCTTGATTTAGATAACTGCTTAGAAACCCTGATCCATGAGTACCTCAAAAATGTAGTCGAAAGGAAACAAAGCAAGATTATACAACCATGGTGTGAATTTCTTTCTCTTTTCAAACTAAGATCGTTTGTATTTGAGCAAATTTTCATCCCTAACGCAATGATGACCATCAAATATTACGATGTGGGAGACGAAGAAAGCTGCCAAATACAAGTGCAAAGTCCATTGCCGAAATAAGGGCAGTGAGGTGTGGATGGAAAATAAATATTGAATGGGAGGACGTCATCGGAGAGGTACAGTCGTCCCATTGTTCCGAAAAAACAAAGGCTCGATTATGCATTCCCTCAAGGAACTCCATTGTGAGGGCGCCATCTTCCTTAAAAATATGCGCTGCAACTACCCGTGCGTGTCATAACCGATTAGCACATTTCATTGTCAACAGCACTTCGTGACAATACGAATGTGATGTTAGTGTGATCGAAGTTTGATTCTCGATTAAGATATTTGCGAAATAATGACTTTCACGATCACAGTGGTCCATTTATAGTGCATAATGTGTTGATACCATCACTTTAACAAATTTTAAGCGTACTGAATTTCCTTACGAAGGCTTTAACAGGTTATATTTAGTTAGTTTAATAGATTGTAACTTTCAATTATCTGAACCATTCTACATTCCTGCATTAGGAGTCCTTAAATACAATGAAAAACATACTATCGGATGAAAAATGACTTGGATAATCAACAGGTAATTTGCATAATAATTGTCTTGTTTAAGCCAAGGCAATACATTTGCATAGAAACATGTAGTTACCAATTAAGTAGTCAACGTCCATAAAGAGTATTTCTGTATTATGTCATGAAAATCTTTTTGATTATGAACGACTTTTTAAATTTAACGAATGCATTCACTCCCTTTCCACAGGCTTATAGTATATCCACGAAATATTATCGCAGGAATAGAAAAATAGATTACTAGAGCGTCACTTATTAACTTTAGTCAATNAATTGCAACACTGCCTTTACTCTGCAATGATTTCTTACCCTCTCTACGATAATGGCTGCGAGAATACGTTTATTTTCCAAGAGCTGTTATAATGTTACTTCAATTCTGGCTCAAACATTTCTTTAAAAGTCTTGGACTATGTAATACTATTAAAGGAAAAAGAAAGGTAATATTCGTATTTGTTTTAATCTTTGTGATTAATATTTCTGCTTTCCTTCAGTTAAATTTAAAATACACGTGAAAGATTACGTCTACGAAAAATATTCTAAACGTCGTAACTCTCTAACCAACGGTGGCTTAAGAATGGGAATAAATAGAGGCAAAACAACGTTTTTCAGTTAATATCTATAAAAATAGGCAAATTGATGAAATTTTTTCAGTTATTTAGCAGCTGTTTAATAAACACCTCATTTTGCTCCTGTTCTTTGCTTTCCTTATATCTTCTATTTATTTTTTGTCATCGATCATTTTAAGTCTTCTTCCTGTTCTCTTTTGCTCTTTTACTGAACTATTGCAATTACCCCCTTAATGTATGTCCTATCTATTTTTATTTTCTCTTCCTGAAGGGCTTTAGAAGTTCTCTGTAACCTTAGCATTGCCTAAAAGTAACGTCTATAGTAGTGCGTCTTCGTTTCTCACTTCGTCTCACATCTTCTATAAGTCCACACTTTGAATTCCACTCTCTCATCCTCAAGATCCATGATTCGCAGCATAACATTTCATGCAAAAAATTTAATTATTTTTTCTTGAGTACATATAATACATTATCTATAATTACTTTCTTATAACAGTCTATTTGACATTTGCAATTTTTGCTTCATTAGCAGCTAAAAAAAATCTTATACGCGTAAATAGGGCATTATTTATATTAAATGTAAGATTTGCTACCATATTACCTTTTATTTACTAACCAAAAAAAAAGAAATTTAATTTGTAGGAAAAAATCTTCACAGCTGACAGCTGTTGAAGTTAAGACTCAATTCGAGGGAAAACACTCACAGAGGATTTAAGTAAATGTACGAATTCGTATACTTATATGTTTAAGCAACCTAGAGCTTGAAAATTTTCTTAGGTGTTGAATAGAATAAGTTATAAATTCAGCTATCACAACACTTCCTCCGCTACATACCGAGAGGTGCTTATCACAGTTGGTATGTAGATGAAAGCGTTTATTTTCCTTATTTCGCATTCTATTTCAGGCCATTACTCTCGATATAGTTCCTGCATCAGTTTGTGCTGTACATTCAGGCAGTTGCACGCAAATTGTGATGCAACGAAACGAAAATGTTGAACAAATTCCAAAGGAAAACCGAGAGAAAGAGTTTCGTCGTTGGTGCGAGCTGGTGTTTCTGATAGGAACGCGGAACAGGAATGTCGTTCAATTCAAAATTATTACGGTGCTATATTTTAGCGATTCTTTGAATGCTGAAAATTGCATGTCTCCCTTTTTCATTTTCCTCTCTCTCTCTGTTTGTGTCTCATTCGATGTAATAAACAATTCTCCTTAACTGAAACGCCTCGTTTGCAAATAGGTCACTTCTTAAAGTCGGTCGTTTCCTTTTTTTTCTCTTTTTCGACATTACGTATTGTTCATGACGGGTAAGTCTTAAGTTTTGCCCTTTTAAGTAAAGACGTTTTTGCGTCTGCCTCCATCTTGTGCTCCTTTTCACGGATTATTCCTCTCTTTTTATTCATCCTCTAGCCGTTGTACTTTCGCCGTTGTTTCCTCCATTGTGTCCTTTCTCATTTTTCTGCCTCTATTTTATCTTGCTCTTTTTTCCAACAGCAAGCCCTTCCATAATTATGCCTTCCCAGGCTTTCCATCACAGCAGATATTTTTATCTTTCTTTCCAAATGCTCGCCACATGTACTTCGGGTTCTTCCATTTTTTAGAGCAACCATAAACCGCCACTATCATCCCATGTCTATCCACATCACGATTTAACTCGCGCGATTTTATAAATTTGGAAGCATTTAATAACTGCATTTTGTCCTTAAAGTATTCAGTGTTAGCCTTCAGATCAGTTTTATTTTTCCAGGCTCGTAAAAGTCGCGTGCTGAGCCAAAACCAACCTCAGGCTCAGAAATACCATATTCAAGAGTAAATTAACTCACGATTTTGTGCGCTTACTTCCCAAATCCCATATTTATCTCAGAAAATGCATTTTTGTACAGTGAAACAATTAACAATTAAAATTACAGCAATAATTAATAGAATAATTGGATTTTACATTATACATTGAATGAAATACACGCTAATTTGTGTTTCAAACAAAATATCCGCTTCATAAAGTTTCTCACAGAAAATGTGTTAAAACGATATCTGCTTACTGCGGTAAACATGAGTGTGGTGAAAGGTAACCTCAAGAAGTATAACATATTCTGGTATAAAATGAGTCGCAATGCAATAGTAATTTGGTATTCTGATACTTCATTCCACGTAAATAGTAATTTGACTAGAATCAAAGGAGACCAGTGTGAAAATGAAACGCCCATTACTTCACTTCATCGATTACTTGAATTCAAATTGTAAATTTCTGAATCTGCCTCTGACAGTGTCTGTAAATCAACAGGAAGTCTTAAAACTTTTACAGGAAAACTTTTTTTCCTCTTTCTGTACTTTCAGTAAAAACATCAAACTATGACGAGTTATATATCTTGCAATATTTCCATTACTTATAATTCATACTCATAAAATTGTCAAATATCTTTTGTGAAGTCTTCAAGTCCACATATGTTAATGGGGAAAGTAAGCTTAACATACATAAAACCCTCAGTCATCATGCACAATCTGACAGACTGCCGAATGCGCCAAACACTGGAAAGCTTTATAAAAGAATGCAACGGATGGTCCAATCACAGCGAAAGAGTGAATAATTACATGGAATAATAAACTGTAAGAACTTGAGCTCTCAACAAACATAAAAGTGATGGGGTTCGTGTTTGGCTCTGCGGATGACATAAGGAAGAGAAAGAGAGTATTTTTACTTTAATTCAAATGTTCAAATTAAATAAATGACGTTTTACTTTCATCTTACATCTCGTTAGCTAATAATATACTAATAGACAGTGTTAGATTTTATTTATATTACCTCTAATATAATGAAAATCTTCTCTATTCTAAATCTATTCTCCAATAAATATAATAAATAATGAGCTCTTCCAAAATTTTAGATTATTCTTAAATTTATACTCCACTTTTGGCCTCCTTTATTTGATCACAGACTGCCTGAACGTAGCCTTTTATATTTTTTGTCTTCGTTATTTCTTTTATCACAAAAATATCTTGTCTGAAATTTTTCTGGAGGTAAAATCTCAAAGCATCTGTAGAAGGGTGCGATAATTACTTTAGCGCATTTTACCTCGTTGGAGAAGCGAAATTACCTCCTGAATATGAACCGGTTGACCTCAAGGCGCTCGATGACCACTGGGGGATTTTATTTCTTTGTTGAATATGAGAAAGTTCTTCCTTGTGCCCACTAATTGTTTTTCGTTACCCTTTCCATCGCTTCTCCAGGCTACATTCTATCGCAACGGAGTCTTTATTCGGATGCACAGTTGCCACTTCTACACTTTTCTACCATTCTTGCATCACTTCCGCCTTAAATTGCAACACTGCCTTTACTCTGCAATGATTTCTTACCCTCTCTACGATAATGGCTGCAAGAATACGTTTATTTTCCAAGAGCTGTTATAATGTTACTTCAATTCTGGCTCAAACATTTCTTTAAAAGTCTTGGACTATGTAATACTATTAAAGGAAAAAGAAAGGTAATATTCGTATTTGTTTTAATCTTTGTGATTAATATTTCTGCTTTCCTTCAGTTAAATTTAAAATACACGTGAAAGATTACGTCTACGAAAAATATTCTAAACGTCGTAACTCTCTAACCAACGGTGGCTTAAGAATGGGAATAAATAGAGGCAAAACAACGTTTTTCAGTTAATATCTATAAAAATAGGCAAATTGATGAAATTTTTTCAGTTATTTAGCAGCTGTTTAATAAACACCTCATTTTGCTCCTGTTCTTTGCTTTCCTTATATCTTCTATTTATTTTTTGTCATCGATCATTTTAAGTCTTCTTCCTGTTCTCTTTTGCTCTTTTACTGAACTATTGCAATTACCCCCTTAATGTATGTCCTATCTATTTTTATTTTCTCTTCCTGAAGGGCTTTAGAAGTTCTCTGTAACCTTAGCATTGCCTAAAAGTAACGTCTATAGTAGTGCGTCTTCGTTTCTCACTTCGTCTCACATCTTCTATAAGTCCACACTTTGAATTCCACTCTCTCATCCTCAAGATCCATGATTCGCAGCATAACATTTCATGCAAAAAATTTAATTATTTTTTCTTGAGTACATATAATACATTATCTATAATTACTTTCTTTCGGTATTTGGGCGGAATTTCTAAATTATTCTATATTTGTGAGAGTTTCCACTGATAAGAGTCGTCTCAAGGAATAAAATGATCGTAAAGATTTCTGTTGGTGTAGTTTAGGACATTGATGTTCATTTCTAAAAACAATTGTGTTTTCAAGACAGTTGCATTAAGCCAAAGTTAGCATTCCGATGTTAATGCTCAAGGTATAAAAATATTCTTCAATCTTCATTACCGTTAAGCTCTAAAGGTCTTATAATTAAATAACAAATAAAAAACCGCAACTCTTCCTGCGCCTGCAATGGCGCAACAAGAAACCGTTGGTATGAAAGACAATTTCCAAGGAAAATATTTCCTCCGAAGGCAAGGCGTGTTCAGGAATGTATTTCTCCGTAAAGAATCCTTCCAATAAAACAGTAGTACTCATGAAACATAAAGTTGTCGGGCGAAATGAAATCCGAAATAAGTCATGTGCAACTCCTTTCCGATGACTAAACAGAGATGCACTTCTATTCCGCGGAAAAAATCTCTTATTCATTTCTCTCTCCGTTGAATGTCCGAATTCCAAGAAGCATCTTTTTCCAACAAATTGAAACTTCCATCTTAGAAAAGAGTACATTTCTGCGTCTGCCTATATTTTTCTGCACCAAAAGTACTAGTAAAAGACGGACAGTAAAATTCTTGTGAATCTAAATTAAATAGTAAATGCAAAGTAAATTGTAAATTTAAGGGTAAAATTGTAAGGGTAAATAGTATACATCCAGTTCTTTCTAATCAATCTAAAGCTAAAAGATATGAAGCTCATATGGTAAACAATAAAAGTCAGCTCAAAAATATGTTTATATTGACAGAGACATGGGATAGAAACAGTTGCCCTTATGGCTCCCATTTCCTAAACATTTGAAAGGCTCCTCTCCAATCCATTCCACTCAATCCTCCATTGATATGGAAATAAAGATAAGAATTGTGGAACATATTATGCTTGACATAGAATATATAGCGTCCATTTTCACTGATCAATGATATGGAGAAAGGAAATCCTTTCATCCTTCTGTACCTTTTGGGAAAGGTTATTTTCTTTCTCTGGGATTTAGAATTAGAGAAGTGCTTAAAATGTAGAAAATCCATGACTCCCGCGTATCACTACACTGAGCAAGTACGATAAGCACTAGCTCATCGGTATCAGGTGTAAAGAGATCGAGGATTTGCTGAATTAAACACTCTTACAATACAACAAAGAGACATAACTTTTTCTAATCCACAATATGTTTCGTCGGCAATTAGTTTCAACTACCGATAGCCATCTCCTTTCCTTCCTTTCTCCTCGGCTTAAAGATATCTTTTATTAGTAAAAACTAGTTCCCGACGAAACATACGATATTGTGGAATAATAAAAGCTATAAATATCTTTATTGTTTTACTCAGAAAATCCTCGTCGAATTTCCACAAAAAATGGCCTCCTTTCAGATATCGCTGACTATTTGCGAAGCTCATCTTTCATATATGACGATATTGCAGTGTTTGAGGGAACGAAACTTGCGCCTCAAGAGCACCCACTGCATGCTCATGGAAACTCCAATGAGAAATAGCATTGCCTAACACAGTCCGTGCCTCTCTTTAAGTACAAGTGCCCCTGCAAATACAAATTCGCTCGTATCCCCATCTTATCCGATTTTTTCTTAACTTTACCTCACAATAGCGAGCAATTCTGCGAGAGGTCAGTGGCTTTCCTTCAAGTTGACTCGTTCAGTGAAGATGGACACACAACAGCTCTGAATTACGCTCATTTTCCATTCATTAAATGCTCAGAATTGTGTGCTTTCAATAGAAGCTCTCCTACAGCTTCAGCGCATTTAACTCTCCATTTGCAATGCTGGTCATTTGACAGCGGAAAAATTCCTAACGCTTAGCATCCAAGCGAATGTCATTAAATTAGTATTCCGGTTGTGAATTTTTCCACTAAAATATATTTTTGTTTTCGTTTTTATTTAAAATAAAAATTTACCTCGCGAAGACGCGGGGAATCTAATAGAAGATATTTCTGTTCAAACCCAATCTCATTGTTACTTTATGCTAGTCTTGGAGGTATGTAATCCAATCATGCAATCGGTTTTCATGTTCTACATCGAATTTTTGGTTCGTCAATTTCAGCTCTTGGAAGAGCAAACGTTTCTTTGATGACTACAAACAGGCATCGTGTTCCCATCTTTCTGGCGAAAGGGAGAAAGTGATTGCATTAGAGGGATAATTAAGCTTCGCGAATTTACCGGATAAAGCCTATAATCGGAACGCCTTAGAGATGCCTTCTCCAGAAAGGGACACAGAAAATGGATACAGCAGCGATTCCTTTCCTTCCGCCGTAGTTCCCCTTCTGACCATCGGCGGCGCCTGTGCATGATTTACTCCCACGACTTCCATTGTGGTCTCCCCGAATTTCCGGAAAGTCCTGATTACGAAGAATGGATGTTTCGTTCCGAGGCGACGGCGATGGATAACGAATGGCGCGGAAAATTCCCCCGACGCTTTGTGCGCGCCTCCCAATGGCGTGCAGAGAAAAGACGCCAGAGGGCGCTCAATCGAAATGAATGGCGTGCGCTTTGAAATGCACACGCGATCGAAAACGGCTTCATCGCCAACCTCTTACGCCCAAAGAACCACTTTATTCGCCGCGAGGAACTCTTAAATTACACCTTTTTAGCAAACAACAAGGGAAGTATTATTTATTTCGCTATCTATGAATAATTCATAGTTCGGTTTGTACGCAGATTTTTCTCAGCAACGAGAGTTAAATAATTTAATTATATTACTACAGCTATAACTACGAATAGCTTCACTGATTATTTGGTACGGAAGAGAATTATAAATATATTCGAAATTATAATAAAAACTATAAATTATAACGTCCCAGATATTTATTGATAATGCCAATAAACAAGCAATAATATACAACAATATGCCTATGTCCCTTAACATCCGAAGAGTCAAAAAATGGAAAAGAGTGCTTAGAATTTAACTGACATCCCTTTGGTAATTTCTTTATATGGGTTGGTATCGAACAACGTCGTAAGTTCAAGTTCTTAAAATGAAGAATTCTACGGGTGATGGTGAATACCCTCTCCATGTTGATATACCATCTACTGGACACTTTAATTTTTACCAGCGGAAACGCTGAATTAGTGCAACAGCAACAACTATAGTAATAACAATGATATTTATAAGAGAAACTCTGCTGAGATCGAAAAATTCTATCGATAAAACAGTTATCCACAACAGACCCGACCTCGCCCTCTTTGATAAAAAATCAAAGAAAACGTACTTAATTGACATAGCCATATCCAACGACGCCAATATCCCAAATAAAGAAGAAGAAAATATTTCTCAATATAAATTAGGAAATAAAACAGCTTTGGAAAGAGAAAACAATCGCGAAAGATGGAACCAATGATCATGCCTGTCTCAGGAATTACAACAAAAAAGTTTTACACGAATCTGGATCAATTGGATATCAGCAAGAACATTCAATAGGCAGTCATTTCTAAAAATAAGATCAGAAGCGAGAAGTTTCTAGGAATGCAATAGAGAGGTATTTGACTTGCTGATCAAAGAACTGGAATTGGACCACGGAAAGTGAGAAAAATTAATAATAACTGGACAGGTTGAATTGTTCCAGCGAAACGCTGCGNTCAGCTGATCCTTCGCTGATATTTCATTTGCTTACTTCAGCTAACGAGTGACCCCGATAACGATTTTTTCGGCTAACGAAGATTTTTTCGCCGTTTTTCGAATATGGATTCGGTTAACGAATCTTTTAGTGAATAACATAAAGCAGCAAACATAAACGGTCGGGTCATTCTAGTATCTTATCTTCTCCGTCTGTAGAAATATGAGCAGACCACATCACATAGGGAACACCACCACCAGCCCAAATTTAGGTTAGTTTAAGACAGTGAGAATGTGAGACGTCTGATAACGTCACGTTTCGGTAAGAGAAGATTTCGACTAACGAATGCAATTTATGAACGAATTATCTTTGATAGCCGTGGAAGCACTGCATTTTATTCATATTCACTTTACACTCGACGCTATCAATGGTCAGAAAGAGCCGGAAATTATAGATTAAACGTATTTCTATTGAAATTTTATAGGGGCCAAGTAAAGATGCCGGTGATAAAATCGGGATACTAAACGTATTTTGAAATTTCAAAATGTTCGCTTTTATATAATTTACCATAGCTTTTTATCGTTTAATATTTTTATTGATATAAGAGACTTATCGTATGTGTGAATTGCCTTTGCACCTTGAAAGATTTCGTAGCATGTGCGAATGACCCAGTCTGTTACAAGTTAATTACTATTTCAAACATGAATTTTTTATTCCATAATTTTATCTCGTATGCTTTAGTGAATAATTTCCCTCATTTGTCATAAGTATTCTAAGTCTTTGAGGTTTAAATCCGCATTTCAGTCCAATTCCTATCATATTTTTCAGTCCAGATTACTTTTTGATTGATTACCTCACTTATAACATCCGAGATGTATTTTTATCGCATTTCCCGACTCCCGCTACTTTCTTATCTTATCCATTACTCCATCAATACACAACTCATCCCTTTTCTCATCCGACTGTTCTTCTTCAGCTCACCGTTAATTTTACCTTTACTTTCCCAATTAATGAAGCGGAAGTTTGCTGTCTTCCATCTTCTTCCTTTAAGACTATAGTAATTTAATATATTCGTGACCGGTAGATGGCTTGATTGAAATTGGATAAATTTGGAATAAATTTGCTCAAAATTAGATGAACGAAGACTAATTGGCCAATTATGATTATAAAATCAACATTGATATACCGTTAGCAATTTTTAACTTTTAGCCATAAAAGTTTTAATAAAAATATTTTTATCTTCTGGCCATTGATTTTCCTTTTAAATTCCAAGCATATTCTTACACAATGACCAACTGAGCACTGCATGAATGAGGTGAAGACCCCGTCAAGAAAGATGTAAACTGAACTGTAAGTCTATTACGACTGAATACTCAACCAATATCTATCCCAATTCTTTTATTAAAACTAATCACGAGAAAATATTAAGCTAATAATATTAGCAGGATTCCAAAAATTACATTCTCGATATAGTTAGCAGTTCGTGAGAATGGCATGAACCCTTAGCTTTAAAACGTTGTTTGCCTTATGAATCTGTTTGTCTCCAAATAATGTTCCCTTTTCTCACCTTATCATTTCTTCGTCATCTTAAACGCAAAGAAAACAAACATTTAATCATGTCCTTCGGTAAAACAGGTTGCTGAAGAAACACTCCTTGTTATGTTTGTGCCTGCGATTTGTACATCCTACTACTTATACATGCTGGAATGTCAGAAAATTGCCTCCTCTTCGTAAAGTCTGTCTCATTAGTTCCCACCATTGACTCTATATGAACCTGTATTCCCCGTGCATTTATATGTCTTAATGCATAAGCTCGATTCCAAGTCTCCTTGTCCGTCAAGGGGATGAGTTATTTATAACCGCAAAATTATGCAGAATTTTCCTTTTAGTTGATCAAAATTCTCTTACTTTCTTATCTGCAAGTATATCAATATTTCACGACTAAAATGAGAGCCTAAAATCAATTTTCTTTCTTTTGACTCTTGCCTCGATTTCGTAAGACCATTGTTTTTTATTTAATTTTGCAAAAGAGACAAAGTATGTAATACATGAAAACGAGCTTTGCGTGAATTTCATCATGATCAGTATCAGATCACGTTTTTGACGCGACTTATTAAGAGTTAATTATATATTTTTTTTAAATATGTATGTTGAATGCGATGGCTGCAGTAAAACGAACTCAGTATGTGGTAATCATTCTTGATGTTAAAACTTTTAAAATGTATAATCTATGCTCTCATTTAAATTATCGATCATAAGTCTGAATAAAATTCTTCTCTGCATCTATTCAGTTTCTTACCGATTTTATTTTATAACAAAGCGAATGAGAACAATATGTCTAACTTTTGGCTTAGAGTAAACATTTTTGGGATATATTAATAAATAAAATGAATAATTACGAAACAATCTTGGAATAATTACGGGAATCCCTCTTACATATAGGTCTCCGTGGCTTTCTTACTGGTTAAATATTGCTCTTTTCTATATGACTTGTTTTGAAGCAAGAATACCGGAGATATTTACGATACCTTCTAAGTTCTTTCAACTCAACTCCTTCTTTGTGCCCTCTTTATAGATATGCTTCTGAGAACAATAGTTGGAAACACATGAAGGCAGTTTTCAGAATTCACAGCTTCCATTCCACCTTAATATTTTAACCTTGTGCATGTACGTGCTTGTCATATCTCTTTGTGTTTCTCCCTCCATCATGCACTATTGTGTCGCTGATTTGTAGCCTCCAAAGTCCAAAATATTAATTTTAAGATAAAGCGAGTCTGTAGACGCCCGCCTTCCTAAGCCATAAATTGAGAGAGCGTTTTATATTTTCTTAATCACGGAGCTGTTTTGACTCGGAAATTTTATTGTGGAGTCTCATTATATAATTTGAGTCTGCGAAAATTGTTTTTAAGAACGTTTGATCGTCGATGTATTCAAATAGCTTCGACTTCGAGGTCGAACCAACTAAAATATAAACTTCACCTCATCTAAGGAATACGGAAACGCCAATTTCAGTCAAGGCTATCTATTGCATCGAATTCTGCTTCCTTATACAGTAGTTGCCATCTTTCTATGCATGTTCAAATGTTCGCGAAAAGGGTTTTTTTGTTTTTTTGTTTTCACTTTTGGTTTTGTTTTGTATAAACTTTCAAGGAAAACCTGAAATTTATTTTGTTTCGTTAATTTAATTGACTTTGCTTTCGTTACAATTTCCTTTTAAGTTAAAAAATGTTCACTGCAATTTAAGTATAATTCATTTATCTGTTCTAATGCTTTACAACATGCTCGTATACAACCGAAGAAATTATCCCAGTGAAATTTACCGAATTTCTTTGCCGATTCCTGTTGGGAATAATAAATATATATTTAAATCGTTCATGCATCTAATGGTGCTTATAAGTAATGGAGATCAGGAAGTGATCATTCTTACGGTTTCGTGCGATCATTTAAATAGCGAGTAAGTTGAACTTGAACGTCATTAGCAATTCGCAAAAAGGGTTATGCCGTTTCTAACAAACAGTGTGGCCTTATGAAAGATGGCATAGGAATATTCAAGAAAAACTGTATAGAGAGAATAGCAACGTTTTCCGTTGGTTTCTCTTTCGTTTCTCTTCCGACGGAAGTTTGCAATTCGTTCTCAACGTATCTAAGAAAAGCAAATCTGCATCTCCTATTCTCTTCCGAGAAAGAATTGATTCGTCACTGATTTGATAGAAAGGAATCAAAAGTGCGTTTGGAATCTGCATTGGTGCGAGAGAGCACTTCAAACTTAATAGAAAATGATAATTCATTTATTATTCGGGAGACAATCAAGTTAAATGATAAAACGAAATATCCTGGCCATGGCCAACAGATTTATTGCTGAAAAGCATTCAGCTGATCCTTCGCTGATATTTCATTTGCTTACTTCAGCTAACGAGTGACCCCGATAACGATTTTTTCGGCTAACGAAGATTTTTTCGCCGTTTTTCGAATATGGATTCGGTTAACGAATCTTTTAGTGAATAACATAAAGCAGCAAACATAAACGGTCGGGTCATTCTAGTATCTTATCTTCTCCGTCTGTAGAAATATGAGCAGACCACATCACATAGGGAACACCACCACCAGCCCAAATTTAGGTTAGTTTAAGACAGTGAGAATGTGAGACGTCTGATAACGTCACGTTTCGGTAAGAGAAGATTTCGACTAACGAATGCAATTTATGAACGAATTATCTTTGATAGCCGTGGAAGCACTGCATTTTATTCATATTCACTTTACACTCGAAGTATAAACATAAGAAATAAACTTTATGATGGACTGTGAATCAATCAAAAATCAAGTATCAGTTAACTATATAAACATTAGAAAGCAGTAATACAATAGACTGTCAATAAAGTTTCGAAACCTAAACTTCCGAATTATATTAATGCCCATAAACATCATTACTTCATGATCGAGATAGTGAAAATGAAATCTATCTAAGAGTTCTGAAGCTAATTATATTAAGTACGCTAACAAAATACAAACATACGAAGATAAATGTTTCTTATTTTCACCCAAATTTTACGTAAGCCCTCTAGCGGCAATCGGATTACTTTAGCAAATTACAGGAATGAATGGGGAAATTAGGGAGTCGCGGAAACGCAACATTAGCGGTTAGCGTTTTATAAATCTCGCATTCGTTCGTGAAGAAGGCGAGGAAGTGTTAAACTCAATTGAAAGTTACTAAAGAGGCGGAGATGCAAAGCAGATGCACGTCTCCGAGCATTTCCATAAGATTAGGAGAGACGTCGTAAATTACTCGTCCGCAAAATGACACCTCGGCGTCTGAAAATGCAAATTGTAAATTGCAGAAGGAAGGTGTCTCGGGAGCAGTAACTCCAAGGCAAATGGACACGGAAATGAGAGAGGATTAAGGTGAGTGTGGTCAAAAGGCGAAGGGATTTATGGTGCGGCGACGTGAGGAACCAAAAGACGAAAGAAAAAAAGGGGAATGAGGTCGTTTTACACCAGGACATGCCGTGGCTGCATTTAATAAGTGTTAAATCCCCAAAGAGAAATACCTTAAGTTCAATATTACACATTTCATGCAGCCAATAGCTCATTTATAGCTTTCATCCCTCTTTTATAATCACGACTTGTTAAATTATGAAAAAGGAAAGAGATAGACGAGCAATTCTTAGTTTACTGCAGTTCGATAATGTTCATTGTTTTATATGACTCCAGTGTAAATTTTCAATTAAAATGATATATTAAATGACATTTTCAACATAAACATTCTCTTTTTGCGGAGAATTTTAAAATTTTACAAGTCTGAATAACTGAGAAGTAAACTTACTATTTTTGGTCCATAAATACTTTCTGGAAAAACGCGCCTACTGTTCATTTATTCATTTATCGTGCAATAACTACACTCGAACGATAAACCAACCGAGCAAATTGTGGAGATGGATTTGGAATAAGCTATGCGATTTGAAAACCCTAACTAATAAACTTAGGTAAAAGATTCATGCGGTATTCGAACCATCGAATACCATCGTAGAGGCGTCATATTTCTTTTCTATAGAATGAGAATTTGTACTAATAATTAATACATAATACTGTTACGATGAATAAAAAGTAAAATCAATCAATCAGCCAGATTTCCTTCTTACATTTTGGCTCACTAAGACTCAAAATACCCAAGGAGAAACGGAAACGGACGTGTAAAAGGTCTGACGGGACCGGGACTCGAACTCGGGTTTACCAATTGTCAGTTGGTTGCTCTATCCATTGAGCTATCCCAGCAGAATGTTTCTCCAGGACTTTTGGGAGACTTGCCTACAAAGTTTTTTCATGTCCGTTTCTCCTTGACAATGCACGCCTTATCGTGCCAAGTCACCAAAACCCTTTTTCTGTAAAAATATTTATAGGAGAATAGGATTTTAATGTTTTCATGTGATAGGCCGAGAAATTCGGTCAATATATGGTTACAGACTTTAGAAGGAGTTACTAAGAGACGAGATAAGGTAGTAACTTAAGTAACAAAACAACGGTTATTTTAGGAACTGATTTTATACTTCATATTACTCTCAAAAAGGAATTAATCGAGCATTTATGTTTTTTTTCCTATCATTTATTCAGAAGAGTAACGCCTCTTAGTATTCCATTTTTACCATCCTGGAATTATAAACAATAAATGTTATTATATAATATTATAAATACTTTCCTCATTATCTTGTGAAATTGTACACATTAATATCTTGTGAGATACTCGGATGCTATATTTTGTGGAGCAAATCTTCTCCACATCCTATCAGAAGTTTAAAAGTATTTTACCGGATGGTAGTCTGTTGAAGGTGAAAGCACGTTAGCAATTAATTAAAGTACGAGAGTAAAGTACGAAACTTGTTCTTTAGAGTTTGGTCAATGAGGAGAGTGGAACTACAATTTGATGCGAATCGAAAGAGTCCATTCCAAATATCGGTTGTAAGGTGTGGCAGCCACTCTTTATCTCTTCAATACGAAAATTAACAAATTCAGATGAATTGATTCAACTTTTTAAGAGTTCGTAATTTTTTAAAGTTCCACCTTTTTTTTAAAGTGCCACCTTTGGGCAGCTTTCAGAAGAAAACTCTAGACACTTCATGTTTTGAATGAAGTGAATGAGTGATGGGGCTAAAGAGAATGGTCTTTCAAATAGAAGCAGTCTCCATAGTTCTCCGTGAATTTTCTTTCACGGATGAAAGTTTCTTTCATCCGTGAAAGAAAATTCACGGATGAAAGAAAGAATAACGAAATTATTCTATCATAAGCGACTGAACTTTGCTCCGAAACACGAATCTTTTTCTTTCCCCATTTTGCTTCTGCTGCAATTCAAGTCAGCCATTTATGACATCGCATCTTTGAAAATCGTCAGTTTTCTGATTTGAGAGGCATTTCTTACATTCCATCATTGTCCTCTTTCTGCTACCTCGTGATCGTGTTTCCACAAGGACACTAACCTAGTGACCCACTTTGAGAGACCGTTATACGTACATACATTTTGTCCGAATGCCACGGGATTAACCTTCGATGTCTAAAGCTCTACTTCCTTTCACTAAATTATCGAGATATTTATTAGCGGAACTTTCAGTATTTTCCATTTACAGCCAATGAGCTGCTCTAAATTACAATCTTTACAAATTTAGCACTTGATATAAGTCAATTTAATATTACATATTATTATATTAGTTTGATGTAATGTCAAACTGAATATAAATCAGTATTTTCTTCACTTCGTGGATTCCATTTTCTTGCTAAATCTTCCAGACGTTCTAACTATCCTAAACTCGGTCTAAACGTACCTTGGTCGTATGACTTCGATTAATCTGAACTGTCGATTAATCGATATGTACGAGTGGTGTTAAATTTACAGACATTCACAGAGTCACGATGATACACTCCCGTGTATTTGTTCCACATTTCGTCAGTGAGGAAAGCAAGGGAAAACTACCTCATTCTCTGTAAGACTCATTTCCTCTCTAAAGCTTTTTTATCCAATAGTGGATGGATCGAGATTCCAATCGGACTAATGAATTAACTGAATTATAGTCAGCCAATGTTTCTTCTTTGCTGTTCCCTTATTCCGTTGCCACGCTTTTGATAGTTTTAGTTCTTGATATTTCGTTTTTCTCTAATGCATTTATGACCAAATTTGTTTCACTACGCATATCCTTCCAGTTATCTTAAAAATAGAGCAATTTCTTCGAAGGAATTAATTCTCATCGTTATACTAAAAGATTAAATATTTATCTCACGAATAATACATAAAGGCGGTAAATATGATAGTAGAAGGAACGTAATAATAATAGTATATAATGAAGTTGTTCCTTTTCGGAATGCAACTGTAAAGAAAGCCTAAGAAAGATCAAGCTCTTGATTTTAAGATGAGTTTTGTACTATTGTGTTCCTTAGATACCTACCTTTCTGCGGGAAAATGAGGAATTACTTTTTCGAATTCCACAGATATTTATGAAATGACATTTTTCCGCCTCAAACAGCGATCTATGGATAAAAAACGCGTTAAGTGATAAATATAAGTTGTACAGGTGTTAGATAAGGGCTTTAAGTAGTGAAAGTTGGAGAGTGAGATTAAGGATCGCATTTCTCTTTCATCTCAATGGAATTCTCCAGAAACGACTTATTTGGAAGCTTTTAATGTTCGTTTAATTAAGAGTAATGCTTCTCAATGATGAACAATTACATGGTTAAACGTAAGAACAGAAGGAGCTTTAGAAATGCTATTTGAGGTAAATCGTCCGTCATATGTTTTTAAGTGATGTAATCAATATTTCAGGCTCCAAAATTCCGCGCAAAAGAAAAATAAATTGGTCCAATGAAAAGAGGCGCTACTCGATGCCACTTTTCCGCCAATCGCACGTTTCCATCGAGTCATCGCTATCTTTGAAATTACATCCGCTGGACCAATGCCAATCAATCTTGGGATAAACACACCCCAATTTATGCCGAACTGAGTGACAATATTTACTCTCGGAATCCGCAAGTTCGGAGTTCGATTCCTGGCAGATCTGTCGAATCATCAATTACCTGCGATGCTTAGACCAAAATTAAAGCTTGATCTTTAATATGCGCCAAAGATAAATTTCTTTTTCAAATTTCGGTCGTGTTGGAAATGGTAACCTCCATAGCGTGATATTTCCCTCTGGTGTAAACGGCTTCTTCTTAGCAGGTGCTGTTATATCACCCATTTTTATGATGAGAAGTGCCATTATCTGACCTAATTTAGATCTTTAACTTTTAAAATTGTGAAATAAACGCTAATGGAAATTCTTGAATTCCAACATATTTTAATACGAGCGGCGATGATTTCCTTCCTTTCTCTAATTTGGTTAGCAGAGAACCGAATATTGAGAAATGGGAGGAAGAGAAAGCAGATTTTACTAATAGTAAATCTCTTGGCTATGATATCATATAAAAAATTAACCATAATTATCATTAAACGACAACGAGTCCCCGCGTCCTATCGAAACTTTACTTTTCTTCCCCGAGAGACCACCTCAAGGTAATTTATATTTCCCTAAATACAACAGAAGTTAGAGATAAAAGTAAAACCAACTTTTACACGTGACGGAAAATAATTTTTTGGCGTGAAACTCCTCAGTCGTCAGGAAGAGCTACCGCAAAGTCGATGTCGAAACAGTGGATTTTGTTGCGACAAAATTTACTTAAATCAAATCTATCGACGGAGCCTCTTCTCTGAGAAACTCCACAAAGGGTAAAATAAAGTTCACTATATGAGAATCCTAATGAACGCACCTAATTACACACCGGTTTCGAATTATGCAGTTCAAGATCATAGACCTGGTAATGAACTTTATTGTTCGAAACCGGTCATGTAATAAAGAATGCTCATTGCAATTTTCATATAGTGAACTTCATTTTACCCTTATTGAAAATCGTTATTTTCATAAAATGAATATTCTCTAGCGAGATATGGTGGAATTCCATTACAAATAAAATAATAACAACAACTTGTACTTTCCACAAATATAAACGAATATTTGTGGAAAGTACAAGTTGTTGTTATTATTTTATTCGTTATTTTCGTTAAAATATATCGTTTTCATAAAAACATCCTTTTTACACGTCGTGTTTTCGATAATCTTTGATTTGTTATGCAAACAATAAGTTTTGCTGAACAAAGCTGTAAGAATCAGAAACCTTATAAATATTGCTTTAAGATATACGTAAGAACCGACAAAACTCAAAACTTCGTAAGCAAAGAGACATTTGTTATTATATGTCTGAAGGAAAACGGAAGGGGTTAAGCCGATCTCTACTCATCTTTGCTCAAATGTTGACATTAATCACGGCCTTCTTCTCCGCCCTTTCTATGCTTTCGATCTTACTCACACCGAATCCTCCTCACTGTAATCGATGTCCCGCTTTATTTCCTCTCAATTTTCCTCATTTATTCTTCTCCACTTTACTTGGCCAACACAACCGTCGCCAAGGCAACCACCTTCGCTTCACTTCTCCCGTTTTTCCTCTCTCAACGAGAACATGCCCTGCCCAAGGGGTGACGAAGGAGCCAAGATAAAGCGTAAATCCTTACAAAGTTGTTCTCTATATTTCTCATTCCTAAGAAGGAAAAAAACCCTATCACAGAAATGTTTACTATCCCACAAACTAAACAGTAAATGAATTATAAACATTGAAAATTTCAAAAAAGAGAAAGTCTTATTCGATTCGTGTATACTTACTATTGTGTCGACTAATGGTAACATTATCAGAAATTTAACAAAAAGTAATCCTAGGTGTTTGTTTGGTTGGCTACTTGTGTTTAAACATTTCTTTGATTGCGTTGAATGATGATGACTCTGCCAGTCTAATACCTTACTAAAAGAACCAAAGCGATTTAGTTTCTAACCATTTTATTCATTCGTAGTGCCTGTGAAACACTCGTTTTCCGTCTGTCAAAGGTGAATTTATGACTAGAGTAACGGTAAAATGTCCTTCTTTTAGAACAGAGCCTAGATCCGGTCTGATTCTGTGCCATACCACTGCTCGCCTCATGTCATTGACAAATAGACCGCCGCCTACTCATCATTTTCTTACTTATTGCACTTAATCTGTTCCTAAATCTGTTTACATCTGATTACATATATACCTACATCTGTAACTCAAACTACCATTCCCATCGAAATTGAAATTCACCTGAGAATTAAAAATAAATAATAATAATATTAGGACCAACAAATGATTAGTGATAAGTGCAGNTCCTTCAATGTAGAATCTTACTCCTTAATTATATTCGTTGGGTGTAAACAATTTAAAAACGAAGGTTTTACTCAAATCTCGTCACTCAATTGTACTCATATTTTCTTTAAATGTTATCACCTCTCTTTTCACAGGATATCCGAAGCCAAGTAACTAAACGTGCCTAAATTTCCACATCTCGCCACCTAAATAATTATATTTACCAAATATCGTACCAATTTACCCCTATGTCAATTACGTATCCGGCCGAGAAATTTTAGAAAGTCCCTCGTGTTATCAACTAGAAATAAAGATAAAAGCGAGGTGATTTACTCTTTCTTAAAATTCCGATGTAGAAAATTAATGATTTTTTAGTTAGAATCCCGTTTTGTGTGGAGAATTTGTTCTTCTGAAAGCGTATTGCGGAGCTTGCAATCGAGGGAAAACGGTAAACGAGGTCTTAAACGAGACACAGCGTTTGGACGGACAGAAATCAATCACAATGCAATTATTGTTCGGCTCCAAAGGTGGCTTATATAAAGCTTCCTTCGGATGGAAGTTTTCCTTTAGAAACAAAGGCTGTTTAAGGAGTTAATTTCTGCGGAATCAACGCACGTGCATTTCCTCTGTCCCGTCTGATCCTCCCACCCTTAATATAGGAACATGTGACTTGGTGAATACCCGTCACAGGTTCAAAGATACCACAAAATGTGAGAATAAAACTATAATAATGCTTAGTACAAATATGATACCTCAAGATGTTTTCAATCAGTCGTTCACTTCTCGGCCAGATTTTTTCCTAAAGAAATGTCACTGAATGTTTTCATTCTTAATACAGATAACGACATCGCCGCTATTAAATTTATAGCATTTATTTTGAAAAGGTTTTACAAGGAATCTGGAAGTTGGGAACTGTTAGTATTAGTTAGCCTAAGGAATAGGGATACGAGTATATAGAGAGTATATAGAGACTCTCCTAGAGAGAGTCATAGTTCAGATGATTGAAAACTGAATCTGAAGAAGAAAAAATATTTCGAATAGTATAAATTGTGTGTATTGAATGTAAGCGATATACTTCCAAGAAGAAAAGTAAGCTAGATAAATAAACATCTGAGAAAATTAGATGATTGAATATGCTGAAAGCGTAAAAAAACGAAAGATTGCAGCTGATGATATGGCCTATAAAGAGTAGCGTTTATTAGAAGGGAAGGAGCGGAAGGAACTATGCAGAACGTTTTGTATGTTGTGTTTTCCGACCTTCCGTAAAAAGACTAATAACAATTTTGATCGCAGCCGCGGAAAATGTATTGAAAAACTTCTCATGGAGTTAACTGTATTTAATCGGTACCCTCCTCATCTCGGCTATAAAGGAGCACCGTCTTTTCCCCCGCGTGTCTTTTTCCATTCAGATTACTTCCTTTTATGCGAAAATGCGCTCATTAAAGCGTCGATTGCTTTTGCCCATTAAGAGTGAAGCTAATGCAGGTCAAAGTGCTTCCGCTAAGTAAACTTAAATATGGCGGAAGCGACTGATGGCAGGGGAAGGAGAGTTGTGTTTCGCACGAATACCGCTAATGGCTTTTTAAGAATTCGCTTTTATCGAATGAATTTTCTCCGCCGGGAGCGAATATCAATGGCGTGGAGGTAATAAGACGCCGGCAGAAGCACTTTTTTTAATTAAACGAATTAAAATTTCACCAAGTTCATGTTAGTGAGCACCGAGGCTTTCAGTTGAGGAATTTGGACGTTCAATACTGAAGTAATAAATATTGTGTAAACAGTGCTCTTTGAATTTGCCACTCATCCAGATTTAATATATCTGCAATTATGTGTGAAATATAAATAAATAAATTAGTAAAAATCAACTGAAATATGTTAGATTCGTTTACTTAATAGTTTAGTAATACAATAACTCTCTCGTTTAAAAGTTGCTTTTAAAGAGTTAAAGAATTGGCTGCCAAAAATGGCGCCAATTCTTCGATTTCTTGATTAATCCCTTTTGTATTATTTCATTTCCTCTTTTTCTCTAACAAAACTCTTCTCCTCAGAATCACATTCGAATTCACATCTACTGAATCTTTCGTTTTTCTGGATTTCTGTTAGGTACAGAAAAAATCTGCCCTGAAATTTTCGATCGATCCCTGTACTCAAACTAATAAGGGGCTTTTATCTTCTAAAAGCATGTTTTTCAAAGCGTAATATTTACTGTCGAGCTTTAAAAACTTGTGAGAGACTCCACAGTAAATAATTTAAGTAGAAGTTATGGAGACAAAAATTTTGTAATTAACGACTTAGAAATAGGATATTCGTTTTCTTATGTTTCGAAAAATGTATCAGTAACTCACGGTTAGTTTTATGATTTGGACGTTTAGCCTGAATAGCATTCTCTAATTTGTCCAGTAGTAATACTCCTTAGCGATAGTCACCGCATTTCTTGTGGTTGCCTTAGAATATCATATCATCAGAATCCCAGAAATGCCATGAATTTACTTGCAAATGGAACTCTCTTAGGTGCATTTCCACCAACTGTTTCGACGGCTCCTTTGTCTCTATCCATGTTTCGTCTACTGTTATGAAATGTCGGACAACTCCCTGAAATTGCGTTGAAACAAGTCTAAACACTCCAGAAATGCTCATTCGAACGCGTTTGTGGTCGATTGTTAACAATCGCGGCAGCTATTAAGCGAAAAGCTTCCTCATACCCAAAACATCGTGTAATTTGCCGTGGACAAGAGATCGAGATGTTTGCAATGTCGGCGAGCTCGCGTACCTTCAGTCGTCGATCATTGAGTTCAGCATTGTGGATACTTGTCACAGTTTCGTCGGTCGCACAGGTTTTTGGACGTCTGGAATGCCTATCATCTTGAATGGATGTACAACCAACGTCAATACAGCAGCTCAACCGTCGAAAACAAAGAAAAAGAATCCTTCAATGTAGAATCTTACTCCTTAATTATATTCGTTGGGTGTAAACAATTTAAAAACGAAGGTTTTACTCAAATCTCGTCACTCAATTGTACTCATATTTTCTTTAAATGTTATCACCTCTCTTTTCACAGGATCCCCGAAGCCAAGTAACTAAACGTGCCTAAATTTCCACATCTCGCCACCTAAATAATTATATTTACCAAATATCGTACCAATTTACCCCCATGTCAATTACGTATCCGGCCGAGAAATTTTAGAAAGTCCCTCGTGTTATCAACTAGAAATAAAGATAAAAGCGAGGTGATTTACTCTTTCTTAAAATTCCGATGTAGAAAATTAATGATTTTTTAGTTAGAATCCCGTTTTGTGTGGAGAATTTGTTCTTCTGAAAGCGTATTGCGGAGCTTGCAATCGAGGGAAAACGGTAAACGAGGTCTTAAACGAGACACAGCGTTTGGACGGACAGAAATCAATCACAATGCAATTATTGTTCGGCTCCAAAGGTGGCTTATATAAAGCTTCCTTCGGATGGAAGTTTTCCTTTAGAAACAAAGGCTGTTTAAGGAGTTAATTTCTGCGGAATCAACGCACGTGCATTTCCTCTGTCCCGTCTGATCCTCCCACCCTTTGATCTTTTCGCTGCGACCGATCTCAGAATTCACACAAACACGTAATGGCGCTCTCCAAAATTGTGCCATCAATTCTTTCCTTTTAAGGACACACGCCGATCTCTGGATATGCATACTATTCCTCTCAATACATTTCGGATGTCCTCTCCGCTTAATCTTAAAGTCTGCATTCGACAAAGGGAGTACTTTTCGTCGTGAATTGCTAATATAAAACAGAAGTCGTCTCTCCGATCAATGTATGGTATGTGTACAATAAAAATGAGGGACGAGAAAGAAAATTTAAGAAGTGAGAAGCCATGTTGTGATTGTTAGAGAAGTTCAGAGGAAATGGTCTAAGACATCTGTTATTTCGGCCGACGTAAACGTCACAAAGATTCATTCTTAGAAAATTATTTTTCCGGAGCATAGTCGGGATAACTACAACAAACAAAGAGAAAATATCTTTGGTCGCCCCCACGTCACGCCTACGTGTATACTTGTATGGCTTCAATTTAGAATGAGATGAAAAATTCCTTTTCGTAGTACTTACGTCGGACTTGATCTAACAATGAGAGAAACCGGTTGTATTTTATTTTATTGCGGAGATTTGTGCAGATACTATTTTATTTTACCTTATTTGTAGGAAAAGGGTGAAAGGCGACTTTGCACGTAGGATAATCCCAAGGAAAAGCAGAAATAAAAATGTCTGACAGGACCATGGCATGTCCTGTACACAAAAAATTGGTCGGAGAGGATCTGAGGGCCGATTTCTGTTTTGTATTACCAATACATGACGTAAAGTGTAGAATTAGTAGGAAAGTTAATTTCATAGACTGAAATAGAGAAATTAAATAAATTATCCAGACCAAAAAAATTTGATTGAAAAAATATATGAACCCAACATTAGTGCACATATTCTGCAATATATAGTACTCTGAAATGGTCCATCCAGCAACACTATGTATACATTATGGGAAATTCGATCCTGGGAGATATTCCGCTTTAAAGAATCGATACTTACGAAGAACCGAAGCGCAATTTTCATCGAATAATTTGAAAATATAATTTTTGTTTCCACAGATAAATTATATATAAGTTCCGTAATAGTAAAATTGCTTATTTGAGGTTCATTTTTAACCGAGAAATTAATAAAGTATTTTCCAATGCCCGCTTTTGATGCGCTGTCGAATGCAAGAGAAAACCAAAAATATCATACCACATACGTCGTTTGTATCTTCAACCCAAAATTTACTCTAAATAACGGTTCTTCTGATTCATGGACGTAATCATGATTCGTCTATTTTCCTCGCGTTACTTCGGCATCATCCTCCCCCATGGCGTTCCCTTAATCGTGAATTCCAGCATCGTAGCGGCAACACCGCCCTCACTTCCGTTTCCTCCCATTTATTATTCTGACCTTAGGATTTGCTTTTCCGCTCGCTTTAACGATACGAAAGACGCCGATATCGATGTTTGTCTCTTTGAGGAGCATTCCAATTATCAAAAACCCTCTCAGACTCATTCAAGAGCTTCTCCTTTAAGAATCTTTTTACTTTTGGTTTAATTGCTGCGTATTCGCCTCACGAAGAAGAAGGAGGCCTAGGCTAGCGTTTATCGCCGCTATGCATTTATTGTATTTATACTTATTAGTATTATCTTCTAAATGCTACCTTTTTCGTAAGAAAAGAATTCCGTTCTTTCAACCTCTCCTTTTTGAATTTTAAAATAAGCTACTGTGATGCGTTTCCTAAGTTAATGGGCATTGCTTTAGTCGTCACTGTTTATTTGAATTGTCTTGTACATCAGCGCATTACTGTTAGTCATCGGTCATATTGATTGTATACCAGTGTTTACGATCACACGTAGAGCTGTGAAAAAATAGCTCCGGTGCCTGAATCCAACTTCAACTTACAATCGACCAGCCAAATACTCCGAATGTTTTCAACAGAAAAGCCTTTGTTTCCCAGGAATTTTATCCGTAAACTGTGTCCTTCAATCAAAACATTTGTGAAAAGTCGCATGCACTAAAATGTTTCAAAACGGCCAACTATGGGATCATGAGACAGTGAATGTAAATATGCGGACTCTTCGTGTCATTATTTCCATGGTTAATCGAATTGTTAATGTTAGAAGTCTGACAATAGTAAACACTGAAAGGAAAATGCAAACACTGAGAACAATAGTAAATTGGTAGATGTTTGTATCTATAGTTTGGTAGAAAAGCGGGCTATTAAGAACAATAACTTTTAAATCAATGATTTTTGACGTAGAGGAGACGACAATGATAACAATATGATAAGAATCGACTTATTCCGTGATAAGAAATGCTCTTGAGGAAATTTGATGAAATTAAGGAATGCTGCATCCCAAGAGAAGAGAACCAGCTCTTTGAACTCCAAGCATAACAAAGAAGCAAACAAAATACTAATAATAGCGAGTAAATGTGTACCGGAGAAGTAAGATCAAATTTACAAGTAACGGTTTCTTACATATATAGGATCGATTAAGCGTTTTTTAAAATTTGAAAAAAAAAGAGAGATAAATGGAAATCGATGAAAAAAAAAAAAGAAACATAAAAAAAGAGGAAAAATCGAGAAAAAAAACCAAAAATTGAGAGCTTCTTATTTATTTATTCTTCGTCAGTTTCCAACTATTGTCTTATTTCCATAGGTCAACGGTAGTTCCTTAACTATCAAAGACTCTCAAAATCATGAGTTAAGTTCAGGAAAATCTTAGATTGCTTCCAATTTTTGATTTTATATCCTTTTTATGTTAAATGATGCTAAATTAACCTGTATCCTACCCTTTTCTTCTAACCTGCTGACGAAATGTAGAATTAATTAATAAAACTCCTGTTCCGCTAACGACGATGTCAAAAAGGAGGAAATATTAAAATTTAATTTTCAAATTCTTCAGTTGTTTTTAGATATGCCCATTTCCGATGTGGTTTTTTTATTTGCTGAAATGAAGTAAACCTGAGATCAAACCATACTCCATGGTCGACATCCTTACTGAATGCACAAGTAATACTGCTGAAAGTCTTTGACAGTTAAGGTAATGTCGAACGTATGGGTCTCTTCCAGAAATCGACCCGGGAATCCTTTTCACCAAACGCCTCACCCACTTGGCAACCCGGGAGCTCTCTCTCTCTCTCTGCATTTCATAATGAACGATTATAAACATTGTTAATCAAGTATTTTAACGATATTATTTAAAGAAGCTCTCAATGTAAGGTTAATAAAAGAACTGTCCCATTCTCTGAATGAATAAATCGATCAACAAATGCCGTCTTCTCCGACTCGGGTTTTTTTATTTCAGAAAACGTGACTTCATTGTAGGTAATTCAATATTCCGAGATTGTATTTAACTGCAGGTGATTTCGATCAATAGTAATTTCGCAGCGGAAAGCATTTGAGATGATATCCTGTGGCGAGAGACGCTATTAAGGATCTCCCGGTGAAAAGGCCCACTCCGATGAATGATTCATGCCCCGCTGCACGCAGAATCATGCACTCACTTCCCTGCACCTTCCCATGATTCCCCGTCCATTGTCCTCTTTTATCTCTTTTCGCGCCGGACTGCGGTTCTTCTGCCCCATCTACCTTTTTCTTGCCTACACTTTGTTTGACCGCTTTTGTTGACTCTTTTGACATCACATATATCTTCGCCGCCCAAAATATACATCGAGAGTCGCTTACGACTTTTCGCTCAACCTCTAAATTTCCAAAAAATATCTGAAGTGGAAACGTGATATCCACACTTTGAACACTTAGCAGGTTTGCCGTTAGCGTAATCATTCGCAAAGTACACCATCTTTTCTTTGATGTTAAATACAAATAATTGCAACCTGCTTTACCTTTAACTCTTAAAGAAAATTTACCAGGATCACGGAAAGGTGAATTACTTTGCACGGAAGAGCCGTGCGACTGAATTCCAAACGAGTAACAGAAGAAATGGCTACATCAGTGGGACTCAAACCCAAGCCTCCCACTTTCCGGGCATTCTAACCACTGAACTACCATACCGCGTCACTTCTACACTTTTCGGAAAGCATTCCCGAGCAGTTTGGAAACTCGCCTCCACTCTAAGGGGGTTTTTTCTACACTCTTGTTTACGATAACAAGTTCTTTGATAAGAAAATCAAGGTATCGCGAAACAGAATAATCTTCGGGCGGAGCCGACTCTGAGATCTCCCTCATTAGTCTGAGGGCAATCTTGAACAGTCGCATCATGGTGTCCTCTTTTTGGGGGTCTCAACACATTATCATAACAAAATTAACATGTGCCGCAGTGCAGTGTCCCGAAGGCTGCTGAATGTGGTCATTTTTCGCATTTAATTACAGCAAACTTAACTATAAGTAAATACCTTATTCCTTTAACTAATGGAAATGACCGAAGAATGTTCTCAACTTGAGAGACGTAAAAAGATATTAGGCTTAAAAATAATAATCTTGAAAGAAATAAATTTTTCGTTTGCTACACCTTAGGTAAATTAAGATCGTGCGTGCTTTTGAACTATTCAATTATTTGGTAATATCTCTAAGGAACTGCTTCCTTCTTACATATTTATGAAAATAATAATTGAATAATCAGAAACTTCACCGTCTTGATTATATCTCCGTTCCATTGGTCCTCTTCTTGGTCTCTTTACACCTCTTGTTGTCCAGTTGAGAATTGCTGATGTCCATCGGTTGTCTAGTAGTAGTAATATAAGGTGCCTCGACAGCTGAGGTCATTATGCACCTTATCTGTATCCAGGTATTAAAAACGATGGTTTTTTTCTATGCCTTTAATTTTTACAAAAAGAATGAATGGATGATTATTATTTTACACCATTGCCGAGAGTGGGTCATATTTGGTAGTGTTTAAAAAAAAAAGAGCCAAATATGTCTTTAGAAGATAGCAAAGGATATAATGAAAAGGTAAGTTGTCCAACGAGAATATCCTTAGATTTTCTGGAAAAAACCAGTCTCCTTCGTAAAAGAAATAACTTTGTATATCATATTATGATCATCACCAAACGAGTTAAGATTGCCTCTTCCATCCAGTTTCTAACAAAATTGTCCCAAGTTTTACATCCTCTGTAATTGCACGCAACTTATTCTCAGCTAGTGAGAACCAGTGCTGTTCCCTATCCTATAAGACGAAACTTTTAAGTTGGGACTTGAGATCTCCTTATACTATTAATTCAAAGTCTATCGCAGGCTTTCTTGTGGCATCTTTTGCTACTTTATATGTTTCCTCATTTCCTGTGATGTTGACATTTGAAGGAATCCGCGTGAATTTTACATGAACGCCCCTGAAGTGTAGTCTGCTCAATTCATTTTGCACGTCCTGAACAAGTTGGCGTGCAGGATCATATTTTATAAACACTCCCAGGGTGCTTTCTGAGTCAGAGCAGGTTAAGTTGGGTACTTCCGGGTCCAGGGAAGATTCCATTGCCAGTTTAATGGCCATGAGCTCTGCTACAAACACACATCTCATAGGGTGTAACTTAGCCCCACGGGACGTCTGCGATGAAGCGTACGCTCTACCACAGCCAGCATCAGATTTCGACCCATCGTATAAAGTAGGTTGAAGCCTGGGTATTCAGATATGGCCCTCAAAAAACCGCCCCGGAGCTCATCAGGGAGTACATCAGCTTGTCATCGGTTGTCGCTTCTTTTCGCAACATGACCTGCCCACGTCCATTTCACGGTCCTTATATCTTATTTATGATATCTGTCACTCCTGTCCTCATCCTCACCCATGTTTTGCATTTTCTGTCTCTTCTTTGATTCCTAGCATGTACCGTTCCATATTTATTTACGTTGTCTGGACCCGCTGGGATATTACTGCGTTTAACACCCAAGTTTCACTTTCATATTTCAATACTGATAGAATGCATTGGTCGAAGACTGGACACGAGTCCCTGATGCTTGGGATATTATGGATAGGATTGCTGGATAGATATTTGATAATTTAACTGGTTTATAAAAAGAGTCATATTGTAAAAGATGAAAGATAATGTCTTTTATTGAAGACGGAGAAGAACACGTTACCGTAATGTAACACGTAATGTAAAGTCTCTGGTAATTCAATTTAAGTAGTGTTTTTGTGTATAAATTAATTTGCTTTCATATTTATAGCGGAGTAAAAAGTAAACGTACACCATGTAATTTCGTCCATGCCTTATTTTTGTAAAATTTGAATTGCATATGTTAGAAGATGGAGTCCGAAACTTTTCCAATTTCAGGTCTCCTTCAAGAGCATCTCCACCCCTTTATAGCTCCATTTTACGCTTGATTTAGTTCCATTTATTATTCTCAACGGTCTTCGCTTGGGAGAGATGCATATTCCATGCATTCCACAGCCTCTTTCCCCTCAGAGACCATTTTCAACCGCATAATATTATTTTGACCAAGTCCACGGGAACGAAAGATGGACCTTTCCTAGATTTTATAAGCAGTGTTAAATTGCATACTCCGTGGAAAAGAGAGTGCAATCGCGGTGTTATATCCAACTATAGTTATTTTCATTCGTCTAAGGAGTTATTGAGATCTAGTTTCCACCAATTGAAGAAGACTGTTGGTTAAAATCCAACTCATAAAGCAATTGCAAATATAATGTATTCTTATTTGTCGCACTCTATGTACTGCCTTCGAACAACAAAAAATGCATCTGATCAACTTTGCACATCTGCAGCCTTCCGTTTGTGCATTTTAGCAGTATAACATTTTTCATTTTTATGATCTCTTTTGTGTACTAAACATCTCCTTCCACATTCGCTTTGTCCAAACGTGTTCCATGTTTTCTTTTTGAAGTTTTCTCACTTCTTCTTCGACGTGTTTTCGACCTTTAAACAAAATACGTAGTTAGTCATAAATACGTGAAAATAATCTCATTGGAATGAATGATTAACAAACACTGTTCCGAATGATTGGCAACTAGCGAAAATGTCCTTCGAGCCAATATATGAGGGTCTCTATCTGATCCGATGATTCACAAATTAACTGTTCCCTACAATTAAGCCCTCTATTTCGGGGTACTTTGACTCTTATTCTTAATACATTGTGTGAGATGAAGGGGTTTTATAAAACTAATACTGTGGGCAACAACTGAGAGCATTAGTGAAGAAGGAGAGGGCTAGACCGAGGGAAAATACCCAGAAGATGTCCAACGTATTATAGAATGAGGTTCATTCAGCACTTATGATAGAACAGCAAGGAAATAAGAAGAAATGTTGACTCTACATGGCGATACCTTTAGTATATGATGATAATAGAAGCTCTCTGCTGATTGGTCTCTTTTTAAAGCGTTCTCGCAGAAAGAGTCTACCAAGTCAATACGAAAATTAGAGATGTTCTACTCGGATACATGCTTGCTCTTTCAGATGTACGTTCATACGTATTACCAAATGAAATGGATTCCATAAGGAAAAGTAAAAGGGCCGTGTTAATATATTCGAGTTATGAAAACAAGCTCCAAAATGCAGGTAATAGGCTACTCACCATGTACCTTTTAGTCTTTAGTTCGATCATCCCAGACGAGATCAAATATATCCCCTAATAAATGCCTGTGAAGTACACTTTTATAGCTTATAGGTTTTATTTCTTTTGCAAAATTAAAATAGAAATAAAGAAAAGTATCTCAAGAAATAATAATCCATTATAATCCATTTTATTTAGTTTATTTTATTTTCTTATGGTCGATTATAGACCGGGTACAAATAATGCAAACTTTGATTACATATAACAAATAAAAACCGGTAACGAACAACAAGGAATATCGGTTACAACGAAGCTCAGCTTTGGTCCGTTCCGTTTCCTTTCAATTTGTATTGATTCTTTTTGCAGGAAACGGTTAATACGGAACTGAAAATGCAAGAAAACATTTTTTTTGGTCTGCACAAATCCAAAAATTCTAAATCTACATTAATATCGCCATTTTGAATTTTAATAGCCCTTAAGCTTTAATTATATCAGTTTTACATTTATTAGATGAGCATCTGAGTAATTTTTTAAGTTTACTGGTTAATAGTTTATTCAAGTAACAAAATAAAATCATTATGCTTTTCACCATAGGTGACCATAAATACTCCCATCTATGAAACTCAAGGCGGAGGGTTGCATTGAAAAGGTATTCTGGTGATATAAAAAACGGCTAACGCGAAATGAATAGGCTGGTCTCCTGCATTTCCTGTCATCCGATTTCCACGGTGTTTGTATAATACGGGTATAATTTTCATTATCTATAGAGTTTACTTAGATCTTTTTGTCTGCAGCTTAGGATTTCTTATTTATATTTCTAGTCGTTTACTGCTTTAATTATTTGATTATCGAGCCCACTCAAGGATTGAATTCAACCGAATATACTTAACGACTGCTTTTTTGTTTTTTTATTCGCTCTGTCCTTCTTTCAGCAGCGTGTATGCTATTGGGTGAAGTTGCGGGCATCAGTTGTATAAAATATACGGTCGATTATGCGAAGAATATTCAATTTTCTCGAATTTTAGCATTTGGGGCCACCTTTAGATGGCATTTTCGGTAATACTTACGCTCCCTCATCCGTCAGTGTCACAACCTTAAATTTATATTCACTTGGTCATAGCATCTACTTGCACTATTCCTCTTTCAGTTGCTAAATCAACAGGATCAACTCCCTCTAGAAGTAATTCTCTTATTCTATGTTTTAATCTCCTTTAATATTAGATGGTGTTTCCATTGACGCATCAATTAAATTGTTTAACTATTGTTTTATCGAGACTTAAGTCAGTTACAATTAGAATGGCATTCGTCAACTTTTATTTCTCCGTTGAGGATTAACGGGTAGTTCAAATATTCATAGATGAGTCGTGATTGAGGAGATAAATGTTTCACTGATTTTTATGAATGAAGCTTATGAGAGTAACTACATAAATATTACATCCCCTGAAGATGCAAGGACACTCGTGAAATCGGTCTTGCAGTAATGCAGTAGTAAAGTTCTTATTATTCAGTCTTTCCACGAAGTCCTGCATCGATTTCCTTATTGGAGTAAGTTTTCGTTACACGGTTGCACTACATCAAGGTTACATCACTCATATATAAATTTTACGTTTGAGATCCGTCATACCTTTTTAAAATCCAAGTTAGCTTGAATGAAAACGGAATAAACTCAAAGTAGGAGAATCTCAATTCGCTCAGCGACGCGAATGATCTGGAAACAAACCAGCACGATATTCTCAAGTGTGCTTCAAAGTTGGTATCGTTTGGCCGCTACTCCCTCATTAATGCGAAATTAGAAAACTAAAAAACGTACCCAACGGGTACGTCATGCAAAGAAAACCTTAAATGTATATTCAGTTGGTCGTAGCATCTATTTGCATAATTCCTCTTTCAGTTGCTACATTTTAGGATCCATCTAGAAGTAGTTCACCTCTTCTATGTTTTAATGTCCTTTATGTTTCGCCAATCATATTTTACAGACCAATAAAGCAAGCGTTTCGCGAGTATTCATATCGACCATGTCCATCTTCCTGTTACAAGTGAGGCGATCCCACCGCCATCTGTGCGGCAGTAACATCAGTTACCAGGCTCGCCCTTCCCTCTGCAGACTAGGTCACTGAGTAAGGCCTCCGTTGCTAATTGCTGAGGAATAATACGGAGAGGCATTTCTGCGCCATTTAGAATCACAGATTGCGCTCTAACTTAATCATTATTCGTGATTTTCTCATCCTACACAATTCGTGAACATTTACTCCTGTTTTTGCTCGGGCTTGATTCTCTTCAGCTCTCTCCAGAATTATTCCGACTCAACAAGCGATTCGCAGACCGCATGCGGCCCGTTATGATTCGCGAATTAGCATAAGGATGCAGTGTTGCCACTTTGAAGAATATTCATTTATCATGTCTGGCAAGTCTGTGTTCCTTAGAAGAAAAAAGTAATATATAATTTACAATGAAAATATATGCACTTCAAAACACGTAGAAAATTTTTAAAAGTGAAAACAAAGAAAACTTCAAAATACACGCTGGAATAACACTAAAAAAATACTAAAATAACAGATGTCTTTTAATTACAAAAATATCTTTAGGCTATTAAAATACAATAGCTCCTTAAAATAAAAATTATACATCTAGAATAAAATAACTAAGATGATAATTCCAGCCAGAGACCCTCGTTGAATATTATCAATGGTAATCTTTGTAATAGTAGTATATACGTACTCAGTCCTTGATAGTAAGAGTAACCTGAAAATATAACATAATAGTTGAGATACACATATCCATAAAAATTCGTCATAAGTTACAGAAGAAGAAAATTGACAGCTTATCATCGACTATACACTTGAAAAATATAAGTGATCAAGTTTAAGAAGGAGAACGGATAGTTTATGCTCTGATAGAGTCTTTCAGTGATATCCTACTTAAAAGATGTGAAAGATGTTCATTTGGGATGAATAAGATCATTCGATAAGTTAAACATAATGTTGTAGTATTACTTCATCAGCTAATGCATTTTTATGCATATACCAACTTTATGTACACTCATGCGACAACGTGATCATTGCAAAAGTGTTGTGCAATGACTAATGTGTAAAAATATAATGTATTGCATACTGATGGTTTTCTCAACTTACTTTGGGCTAAGGTAAAAAATTATTAAGTATGTTAGACTCCCCCCAATCTTTGCCAGAATCTCAAATTGCAACATAAACGAAGACTATAATTTTGTAAAAGGTTGACAATGAAATCAGGTAAGAAATATTCGCCAAGAATGAGGGAAATTGTGTGTATTTACAAATATAGATTACCTAGATAGTTTCATAAAATGCTTTAAGATTGTGGTATGCAAATCTCATTTGATTGTATTATCTTTATTATCTCCTATCTGTTTAATTCGTAAACAGGATAATTAAGTTAAGAGAATTGTTATTATCTATTCTACTATCTACGATACTATCTGATCCGGGCCCATTCTTGAATATGCGGCAAGTACATGGGATCCAACGGGTGAAACCTGTACCCGCAAACTCGAGAAAGTGCAGCGCAATACTTCTTGTTAAAAAATACTAAGCGAGCGAATAGTATACTAATACTAGGCAAGCGTTACGCAAATGCTCTCAGACGCCGATTGGGAATCCTCGAAGAAAAGGAGATTAGGCTGCGAATGCTCGATAGATTCAGAGAAAGTACATTTGCAGAAGACGCAATCTGCATTTTCGCGACCCCCTTCTGCTACTTAAGGCGATCTGACAATGAGCGTAAAATAAAAGAAATGGATGCGAGGACAAGTCGTTTTAGGGACTCATTCTTTCCGCGACCGATACAATAAGCTGAAGGGGTAACTCGAATGAACGGCGTTTACACCACCTGCCACGCGCCGAAAGGAGGCTTACAAGGTATTTATCTAGATGTAGATGTAGATATTGTTGAAATGAACGTATGGTATGTACGCTGGTGTTTCTATAATGTAAACCAATGGATACATACGACTTTCCGCTTTGTGCTTTTAAGCTTTTCTGACCAAAATATGTTATAGCTGACAGGCGGGAAAGTTTTTTATCTACATTTTGTAGGTACGCAAATCATTATAGCTTTGTGTCTTCAGTGTAACTTAATCGGGATTGTGTATCTTCAGCCACGGCTTCTTACTGGAATTCTCCGGGAAAAATCGTTAAAAGGCCGCGACCCGTGGATTCTTGGCAGCCACTCACGCTGTCCTTGGACACACGCACATATACACGCACCTCCCACGCCCTCTCCACGGAAAGCAATTTCTCACGTGTACTGTCCGCCACAAAGGGAGGAATTTTTCCAATAAAAGGCCTCCGCTGTCGAGGGCAGAAGGGGAAGTGGTCCCAGTTATTTCTCGCTGACCACTTGGAGGCCAAATACGTCACTCAATCCCTTTTCCTCGCATTTTTTTGCAAATTCGCCAAAACTCGCACATTTTTCTCCGATAGAGAGAGTGGAACATTTTCACATTATCTTCAAATGTCTCAGTGCACTCGTATGAATGGAACAGGTGTATTTTAGGTCAGCGATGACCTCGAGAGAATTTAAATTGAAAATGTGACTCGCTTTTCAAACATCTCCTTTTTTAAATGTTTCTCTATCCTCCTGTATTCTCTATCCTCCTGAATCCTTGCATTTACTCCCCACATATTTTATGAGCTACTTCCCCTATTCAGGGATAACCATTATGATGGTCATCTGCGCGTGGTTAATCAAAATAAAAGTAGCGCTGTACGTGCAATATCGTTATGAACGGTTGCGAAGTTTTTAGTTTGATGTTTGCATTTATTTCACTCGTCTTCATCAATATTGGAAAGTATCAATAATTATATCTTTGTGGACATGATAAAGTTCTCCATCGTTTTTAAAACAGCTATCGCCTCGAATGTGAAGACTTTGATAGAATAATTTGTGCTTTTTCCTCGAAAATATTCTGATTTATACATCTATATTACATCTACATCATTTATACAACTCGTACATTACATCCTCGGAAATTCTGATTTATACATCTACACATAAAAAATCGATTTTATGACTTTTTATATCGTCGTCTAAAATAAATCCGTCAATACTGGTAAGATTTCAATTTCCGTTTAAAGGTCTAATATATTAAAAATATTTCGAAGTTCATGTACGAAATAGGCAGTATTTTCTTTTATTTAATTCTAAAATGGTTTTATTTCATTAGAAAAGCCGATGTTTGATAAAAGGGATATAGGGGTTACATAATATGTATAATATATACAAGTAAAATTTGCTTGTATACGTCAAGCTTAAAAGTAACATTTCCGCTAATCCCGAAAAACTTATTGATTATAAAGCTATACGGGGTATAGAACGGTCTTTAACCTTGCCACAAATATCACGGAAAAACTTCGGGGCCAAACTTCTGGGTTTTGGTAATGGATCCTCTATAAATCGAAAGAAGGTCTTAGGGGACCTAAGGAAGAACTTAAAACGTTGAAAAATCTGAAGTTACCCTAAATAGGCAATCTATCCCTAATAGAGTCACCTAACGGTAATTGTAATATCCAACCGGGGTCCTAAAAGGGACCGAAAACGTATGTAAAGAGCAAGGAAGCTAAATGGTCCCCAAGCAAACATTTACGCCTATCGGCTCGCTTTCCCCTTTAACTATTAAATGAATATCTAGCTATCTAGGGTCGAACTCAAGGTCATTCTTGATCGATTGCAATTCTATTACATAAAAAATATGTCATTTATTGTCATGCCGGGTTTCAATTACCTATCTCAATAGGAAGTGCTAAAATAAATTATTTGATGTCAGTATTAATTTATTTTTTTAAGGATATTTGAAGAGAAGATTAAAGGAAAAAGACCAAGGGGGAGATCAAGAGGAAGGATGAAGGATATGATTATGAAAGACACAAGTAAAAGAGTGGAAGATGTAGACAAAGTGTGGGATGAGATGAGGTGGGAGGACAGAACGAGATGGCGGTCACTGGTCCACAAACACACTACTCTGACAGAGTCGGGATGAAAAGGGAAAAGATGATGTCAGTGTAATTCTTAAATGGAACCATGGCGAATCGAATGGCTGGCGTCGAAACAATAATCATGTTGGTTAATATTCTTACTTTTTCCGTTTCGTTGTACCCCCTTTAACTATATCTAGAGCTTCAAGTAGAATATATTTCAGGAAATGCCTCAATATGAATTTCCAGCCCCCGTAGATTCCTTACGGAAGAATACTTAACGCTCCCTGGAATCGAAGATAGTGAGAATAGGAAGCTATAAGAATCTTGTAATGATACCTAAATTTTCAAGTGGAAATTCTTTCGGGAGGTTCTTCAAAAAGAAACCCCGAGTACCTCTTGCATTTTTCATGGAGAATTGTATGTACGAGGGCAGATCGGAAAGTAACGCACAATTTTATTTTTCTCCCCTGGTATTGCAGCTGGAATGTTGAAATTTAATGACGATATAGTTTGAAGTTTCCGCTATGGAGGGTATTTTGTTTTCATGTGCAGCTCTAGCGAGAGAAGCCTGAACTATGAAGCAAACATGGCGCGCATGTTACTGTCGTCCACGTGTGAGGAGCAGCGAAGTGTACGAGGGTAGATCGGAAAGTAACGAACAATATTTTTTTCCGAAAAAGTTTAATGTGTTGAGAAAATTGGTGGCTATGAAGAAAAGTAGGTCAAAGATGTAAGTTAATTTGTGATTTTTTTTGGTTTTGGTACATATTAAACTTTTTGGGAAAAAAAATATTGTGCGTTACTTTCCGATCTACCCTCGTACACTTCGCTGCTCCTCACACGTGGACGACAGTAACATGCGCGCCATGTTTGCTTCATAGTTCAGGCTTCTCTCGCTAGAGCTGCACATGAAAACAAAATACCCTCCATAGAGGAAACTTCAAACTATATCGTCGTTAAATTTCAACATTCCAGCTGCAATACCAGGGGAGAAAAAAAAATATTGTGCGTTACGTTCCGATCTGCTCTCGTACATCAAGTTACATTCCGGAAGCATCATCAGTTTCAAGGAGAAAACATATCGTAATATTTCAAAAACTAGGATCCGAGCTTCCTAAACATTGCATACGGAAGAATATTTAACTTGCCCTGGCATCGAACATTTGATCAATGTGGAAGCAATCAACCTTGAATGCAAATCCTATTCGCTTGTCAAGTTATATCTATCTTGCAGAAGTGCCACAACGATATTTGAAATCCACCCTGTGTACTGCAAATGGGAGAAATTTGACTCGGCCTAACATCGAATCCAATATCATCTTTGGAGAATTTCTGCAGAAAACGTGGAATACCGACTCCTTTAAAGATAATTCGGTTTTCATCTCTGTCTTACGGGAAGTTCACAAGATAAATTTCCCAAAATCCGAAAAATGTATTCTTATGAGAAAGTCGCTTTTTCGAGACCTTCTGGGTTCGAATACATTATACTTAGGATCGATATCTCATTTTTTCTCTACTGTGATGGTTTGGGCCTATATATACATAAAACGTATAATATATACGTATGAAAATTCCGTAACGCTATTGTCGAACCTTAAATCTACAATAGCAAAACGGGCTGCTCTACATTGGACCATCTCCAAATCCGTGAAACTAACCCAGCTCCGTGTGGATCCCAAATTGCGCTGTAGTAATCTAGTCTAGGTCGAATGAGGGGAAAATTTGCAGGTAAGAGTCCTCTCTCTTGATTGCTTTTCCAAAGAATCTCGTGAGACTATTTCCAAAGGCATTGTGAATTCTTAGAAAGAAAATGGGAATTCTTCGGAAAAATGTGTTTCATTTGGAGCTGATAATTTCAATACTAAGTTAGGTGGATCAAACAGGAAATGCGAAAGTAATACCCCCTCGATATTGCAGAAAGAGCTAATGGAGGGTGGGTCATGCGGCTTCACATACTGCTTAAACTGAAGAAGGGTGATTAGCTGTTGATAAGAAGATGATAATGATGAAAATGTTTTCCTATATCCGTACTTACACCGTTGGAATTGCGTGATTCTGTTGGCTTCAAATATAGTAAATTTAAAACGGAAGAGAGTGGGAGGACGCAAATGTAACGCAAAACATAAACGATGGCTCTTTCGAAGTGTTTCTTTGGAATGCTTTTGGGGTTAAAAAGAAGCCATTGGGATACCAGAGGAGCAGATTCAAGCAGGCCTTTTGCTATCTCCAAAGCCACTCAAATGTATTGCTGTAATTATTACGCAAATGCTGTTATTATCAATGAAATAATTGGAAATATTTTGCGGTTGTGATGTATTTAAGATTTTCTTTTTAACAATTTTATATTTTCACAGTAAAACGCCTTTTTAATGAATTTCGACTGATTTTTGGTAAATCAAACCATTTGTGTCGAACTTTTGTCTCGAAAAAGCAATACGTCACTAACTTTCCTCTTCCCTACGATTGTGTTTCCATGGAAATAAAACCTAAAGTAATTATGATAAACTTGGTAAATACGGCCTTTAAATCTTCCATATTTAGCTATACATTTCCCCTTTTCTGTGCCTCATTTCATTCACCCTCTTTCCTTTCCTATATATGTCATATATATTCCTATATTGTTTCTTATTTTCTTGTGGTGACACCTTACATTGGAATCTATTTATTAAATTAAAGACTAAATTTCGGTGGTAATGTGTAAAAGTGTTTATTATTAATTGAATTCCATTTCATCATGTAGAGATACCACAAAATTGGGGCCTAAACATTGCATTTTTTCTTCCGTGTTCGACCTGAATAATTCTCCTTAATCATCTTTAAATGAAACTGAGTTTTACGGTAATAGGTTATTTTATTCGAATCTTAATGAATTCTAAACTAATAAAGCATAATTTTATCATTTTCAGGTAAGAAATGTTCATCTCCAACTGAAAGAAGATTCCAGATTCTCGGATAGGTGCATCCCTTTTTCTTGTGGAAATCGACCTCACGTTAAGTATTTTCTATTCGTCTGAGGTCAAATTGACCATTGGGTAACATTTTTGAATTAAGTTAAAATACGTTCGATTGAAAGTGCATCTCCTAATTTGCATGCATCGAATTCAATGAAGGTAATGAGTTGGGTGGATCGATATGACAAATTCGATTTTTTCCAAATTTACTCTAATTATCCATAAGTTATAGCGTTACATTTTATAGATAAAGTGAAATGAAAGTCCTTCGTAAATTGTTGGCGCACATACGTTTACAGTCAGCAAGACGCCGGTGGCGTGCGACGGAAGCTGAACACTTATAACATCGACGATATATTCCTAAAATAACTCACTAAGATATGTTCCTTTGAAGGATTCTTCATCAGATTCCTGAATCAGCTATTTTTGTCTGCTATGGTGAAAGATTTCCGAGCGCTTATTTATATAAAGTCGGTGAATCTAAAAGCCCTTCGTCCCAATTGTAATATTCAATAAATCTCGACTTGGACTGGGTGATGTCTCCGATACATAGTAACGGAATTTCAATTTTCCCTCAACTTGAGGATTGGAATGTAAACACATGTGTAATGGAAAGTCGATTGCTTAAATTTTCAAGGAAGTGAGTTGCTTCAATTGGGCGGAAAAGAGGTAATGAGTCATAGCGGAAGTAAATCCGTTTATATTAAAGGCTGTAAATGACCAAAGGACCTCTTTACCTGTAAAGGTAAAGAGCATGTAGGTACTATACTGCAGTACTCTCTTATTTTGAAGTATGTATACGAATTAGGATATCTTAGGCCCATTTGTTAGTCCAACGAAATGGAAAGACCCGTGAAGGACCCTCTTGGACGTCAGAGGCAAGCGTACTCGGCACAGTGCACAAATCTTGAATGGAATATCTTCCTAAAATATTTCATCGACTTCATACTCCCGGCGCGAATTCCAGCCACAACTTTTCAATCAAATTCGTCAGATGAGAAAGGCGTTAAAATGATCGGAATAGCAACATCTGCGACTCCAAATTAAGACATATAAGACATCTTTGAAGCTCATAATCTATCTATTTTGCCTTTGAATCCCATAATGCAACAAATTCTCACTCTTGGTTAAAGCGGCCATCAAGCCCGAGAAAATTAAGATCACGGCCAATTTCTAGCTCTCAGATTTCTCATCATTATACCTCTTGTATTCCCTTAAAGTGCCAAAACTAAAGTGCGTCCGCTATCGAAACTTAAATTATGTTGACGACGACTAATTTTTGGAGGACGTAAGATCATTACTGAAGAATCTTCTTCGTTCTGTTTAAAAACAGTAGTTCCACAGTGGTCGATTCTCGGTCCTTTATTATTCTCTTCTTACTTTAATGACTGTCTCATTGTTAGAAAATATTGCGAATGCCATCATTATGTCAACTATTAAATAATTAATGTAGACTCGCCCAAATTAAAAGCGTTGTTCATTTTTTTATTCACTCTTCGTATACATCTCATTATCCTTGAATCATCTGTTATTTTTTTATAGTTTTCTTTCCTCTTTAATGTCCATATAACACAACCGTCAGACCTGTTACCTTTCTTTGATAAATCGATAATCCTTAACTATGCATTTATGGAAATACTGTGATCTTCGTTGAATTCGAGTCATCTTGAAAAGTTTGAGATATTCTTTTTCAAGTTCAATCCTTTTAAGAACCATTATGCTTTTTCCTTCATTTCTTCATCTGAAGCCTTTTCGCTTTATTTCGTTTATTAAGCCCTTCAGTGAAGCTATTTGATATCTTTCATGATAGTTCACCTTACCATTTTAATTCCAAGAATACTAGACGCGTCTCTAGGCAACCTAAGAGGATGAAATCTCTTCACAACCGCGTTCATTAGGAATTGAGGATATCCGAAGACAACCAGTTCTCGGACATAAAAACACCCACTTTCCGTTTGTATGCCCAAAAAAGATTTGGGCTATGAAAATTCAGGAGCAGAGCGCAATTTAGCGAAGGGTCATTTCCCACGGGACCTCTAAAAAGGAAGTGCGTAGACGAAAGAGTTGGGAATGGAAAAGAGGGATAAAGAGACGTGTTTTATAGGAGGGAGAAATTCCCAGCGGAAGAAAGAGACAAATGGGAGAATAGAAAGCGGGAGAGGTTTGAAGAGGTTCGAATGGATAGAACAAATAAAGTGCGCGCACTCTGAGATTAAAGTGTGGAATGAAAGGTTAATTTAATATTCAGGGAATGGAGGGACGAGTGGAAAGCAAACGAGAATGAAATGCCTTCCGAGAAATCGTGCGGAGGGAGCAAAGTAGAGCCAAAGATGGGCATATGGAAGAAAAATATTTAGCAACACTAATTTATGAAGCATTCAACAATGATTATTAAAATAAACTAAACAGCAGGGTCTCTTTTGGGAGTCTTCTCTTTATTGGAGAGGATTAAATTTGTATGCTCTCCCAAAGATCGATTCAGCAGCGGATAATATTTGGTTATGCTCCTTTTTTGCACTGTCCCCAACCATCGCCTCTGAAACCAAAGAAAAAATTGTCTCTTCGTGGTAGTTTAATGGTGGTAGTAACGCTTACTTACCTAGGACGCTTTTATCCTTTATTTTCCGCGATGAATATATATAAACCGTATTTACTTTAATCAGAATGATTTAATTTCCTTTCGTAAATCTTGCCGTATTTGAATTTTGTTTAAGTTTCATTCCCTCGTTGAAATTATGTCGATGTAACAACTAACTATGAAAATTTTCATTGACAAGCATAAGGATGGATATGTGACGCTTGTATTCGAAGAATTCAACTGTCTGTCATAAACCTGATTTCTTTTGGCATCGCCTATCCTGGGGTTGATGAGGTTTAAACCTATTTTTGCAGTAGATAGTTTGCCTGTTATATTAGAACACAAATTTTACCAAATCATCTCCAACGGAATATGAACGAAGCGTGAAAAGTTAAAGGAAATTCACAGTTTAAGATACGTAAATCTGGTAACTTACAGAGGATGTTCTCCTCATTACAGAGGATGTTTACCTCATTTCATAAGTCATATTAAACCCTCTTTGGGCCAACCCATGCAATTTCGCAACCCTGAGGTGGCTATCATTTTATTTTAGAGTAAAACTAACTATATTGGATAGAGCTTGACTCTTATGAGCAGAATTCCATGAAAAGTGCAATTTTTGCGCGATGTAATCGGGAGTAAGCAAAGGGCGGGCGAAGGAAGATTCCCGCAAGCACGGGCACGCATGCATTCACACGATGCTTTCGTTTCATAAAATGAGAAGAAATAGAATTTGACGCCGCACAGTTATCCTTAATTCGGCAATAAGTCCACAGCATCCGATGGAACGGTTTAAAAGCATCGGAGGCGTATCTGATTCGAGTGTGGGAATAAAAACAAAAATGCTACGAAATCACTTGTGCGACGCTTTACGGCGGAGCGGACAAAGTCAATGCATTAAGGGGGTGACCACGGAAAAAAGGAACGGATAGATAAAAACACTATAGCTATAGAGGAGGAGCGGTTCAATCAATCAGTGCCCGCCCCTGACATACACTATTGATCTTCCTCCACCTTGGGGCCCTCCCACCATTCTGTCGTCAATCCACGCGTGTGATATCCATCAGGGCCCTCCAACGCTGAAAGATGGACCCCGGAGACAAGTGGGGCGGGGCACGGCCATATCGGGTTGCCTCCAGGCGGGAGCAACCCTGGGTGTTTGCCGAGGGTGTGTGTTCCGAAATATTACAAACATTATCTGCCGGGGATTGTTTTTGATGTCGCGAATGCTGTGCGGGTTGACGTGGAAGGGTGATTGATAGAAATGCGGATTTGTTTGCGAAATATGTTGCCGAGCATTAGGATTTGTGAAGATAAATGCTTCTGATTGGAGGACTTCCGAGAGGGCAGCGGAGCGCAATCGCTACTCAAATTGAAGAGCAGTTTTATCACACCTGAACATTTAGAAATGAGATGCTTACGAACACCAAGTGTTTATCTTTTTCAAGTTACTCAAGAGATTTTTTTGCACGAAGAGAGTGTTAATCAGATATTTTCTCGATTTTGCTTCCGCAGTGGATATTTATTTACGAGGCTGAGGAAAGAATCGAATTGAAAGATTGTTAGCGAGCAGAGATTTCATTTCACACGGCAACGAAATTCATCGTTCTCACTCATGTGTATCATTCGTTCAAATTTGCAAGTGTGATACATAAGTATATTAGTAAAACGTGTTTATTAACCGGCCAGAGTCTGTAAATCATCCTTGTTTTTGAAATCACAAATGGTTGTATTCGCTGTCATATCACAGGTTCTACTACTTTTTTTATGTAAATAAACGCATTTTGATATTTTTCCATGATGAAAGGAGACACTAGTTTCAGAATGTGGCACCTTCTTTTTAATTCTTATTGCTATATTTTACATTAACGAAATTTAACTTTCTCAGTACAAAGCTTCAAATTAGGTAGCCAATGTGCGACGTACAAAACGGGTTGGTAAGTTGAAACGCTCGTAACTTGAGTGCCAGGACCATTTCTATCATTACATTTCAGTACTTTAAGATCACTTAAACTGAATTTCACCTGGCGAAAATTAATTGGTATTTATGATTTGTGTTATTTCTCTCTAATAACTTTTGACAAGTATTTGCGATTAAGGCTCAAAATCGGAGATCCCAACAAAGAAGCGATCGACTATCGCATTGTTAACAAAGGTCATTCCACGTGTATTTATTGATATACTTGGCAGAAATAAATGTTTGACTTAAGTTAGAGATCCATAACATTTGCCTAGTTCACAAAATATTTTAATGGTAAGTTTTAATGGTTTCTTTGAGATTCTCATCTGAGCCACCGGAAGAAGAATCGTCGCTTTAATTCCTAAATAAATAATGTACCGAAATCCAATGTTTCGGCTTCAAATCTGTGGTAACTCTTCATGATTTGAGAGGAATAAAAACAGCTTTTACAGTTTGTGGTAATCCTGTGCTAACTACTGAAAGTTGCTTTTATTCCTCTTACATCATGAAGAGTTACCACAGATTTGAAGCCGAAACAGTGGATTTCGGTACATTATTTATTTAGGAATTAAAGCGACGATTCTTCTTCCGGTTGCTCAGATGAGAATCTCAAAGAAATCAAATTTCTTTTTATTTTTAGTTTCCATTCAATTTTCACCGCCATTCACTTTTACTTCTCGTTTTTTTTTAAGGAGGAACGATTTCGGTAAATAATCAATCCACGTCTTCATTCTGGAATTGTGAGCATCTTTTGTTGAGTTTAGAATTTAACGGAATCCAGAGATTGCAATTCTTCGAGAATTCTTTCTTCTCTACCTTCATCTTCAATGCATGTTATATACATTTTAGGTTCGGAAAACTGATGCGTCATTTTTATTCTAATTTATCAAACATATCAGCTGTTTTTTTTATAAAAACTTGGTAGTATTATAATTATTTTTAGTCTTATCTAATAGCTCCATAAGACTATTAATGGGAGATAAATTCGTAAAGTTATAAACTAATTTATGAATTTGATTAATTTAATACAAAATGGACTTAAATCGCGGTATTTGCGCGCTGTACGCATTAAAGTTAAAAATTTGTGATTATATTTTACTTAAATTACCCAATATTTCGCGTGAAGTTTATGAAAATTAATTGAAAATTTTCCACGTTTCCTTAAAAAGAAAAAATTTAATATATATTAAACAAAATAATCTATTACAGAAAGTTAAACTAAGACGTACATGAAAGCGCATTTTATGCTATGCATGACGTGCAGTTATACTTACTCTGTATGAAGTGATTGTAGCTGTACTTTTGCACTGCCATCGAGCTCAGGGTCATTATGAAGAGTTGTCGATTACTAACATTTCTTATTATTTAAAGAATAAGCTGAAATAACGTTCACTTTTTGCTTAAAAATTGCACGTTGGGATGTTTCTCGTTATTTAAGATCCCTTAATGAAGCAAAGATGAAATGGAGTATTCGTCTACGCAATAAATACGTTGTGAGGAAAGCGTTTTGAATCCATGAGTTTGTCTTTCTGAATTACGACTTGGTCTGTTTGCGCCTCTCAAGACTCTCTTCCGCTTATTTGCGCAGAACTTCAAATACGCGCTCATTTTCAGAAATTCACTCTGTCAGAGTCCGTCACAAGAGCTCATCTCTTAAGCACATTATCACCGAAGTCACTCATACGATTCAACGCTGAGCACAATATGTTCAATGGGAGGCCATTTTTTCATTTCTTAATGCATTAAGGAGAGACCTTAATGCAATAAGGTTCTTCGTTATTTCATACGAATATCTCATCTTAGGAAAGTTGAATTCACCATAATTCGCATCTGATTAAAGCTATATACTTGCTAAATACATAAACAAACTCTTTGTTTACGTAAACTCTTTGGCGGTCAAAGCCCTAGCACCCCCTTCCTCCTATCCGTCCCCTCCCCACCCACTTACATCCCCTCCCTCCAGCCTTCTTATATATATGCTCTGTTTGGAAAGTGTCTTTACCTGATGATGACCCAACGGGTTGAAACCATGATCGTGTAATAAAAAACTTTTTGTGGTATAGCGTAGAAGTGTTTTTCTATTTATCTTCATGATAAATGAACTTATTTACCAAGGATTGATTTCCTGTCCAAGCCGTAGATGCATGAGTCACAGAAATATTTTCTCTTGGTAAATGATTTTCATTTAATTAACCTGTGAAAATCCACTTATTTCTAGATAAGTGCCTCAGACGTATTTGGATCATATCTCAGAGATAAAGTCATTAAATATAAATAATTCGCACTCATATAAATATTGGAAGTATCTAAAATATTTAAATCAAATTTTTATGATAGTTTGCGTGTTTTGATAATAAATACTAATGTTTCAATTCTCGGAACACGATCTAAGATGTTAATTTAAATTCGATTAATTAAATAATTTTATTTTTACATATTTATTCGTATTCAACTTAAGCTTTAACATTATTAATATAACCTGCCGGCATTATAAATATAGCCAGTTAAATTTATTTTGAATAATTATAAAAAAACAAATAAAAAAATTCATTTATTAGTAAATTAGAAGCTTTGGACCAGAAGGGAAACAAGGAAAATGTCCTTCGGTTAAAACGACCAAATTATAATCGATACATGAGAATTTGAGGAAAGCTAAGGCAAACTACCTCATTCCTCATTTTGCCTAGTCACCTCAGCCCCTTTCGTTGCTTATGGATGAGCGATAAAGTTCAAACCAGCCCTCACGGTGAAGACTGTACAGACATGAGAATTATTAATGATGAAGAAATTAATACATTTCTTGTCAAATTAACAGATTTCGTTCGCGAATGCAAAGCAGAAAATGTGTCGTGAATAAACATATTACATTTAGAAACATCAAATATCATGGCAAGAATCCCTCGTCCTCTCATTATATTCTTCTTTTTCGCCCTCTCCTCGAGATATTTTCTCGCGCTAGTGCAAAAAGGCGTTGTAAAACTGAATGCAATCCATCGCATTCCCCGTCCATTCTCAATGCTTTCAAAATCACTTTCTTCAGAAATGAAATGAACCTGTTTTGGCAGCGAAATCCTTAACCAGGATATAAATTTGGGACCTTTTGTGGCCATCGATGGGGCGCATTATTCCCTAAAGTGATGGAAAAGTGCGACCTTTTGAAAGCGAAGTGCTATGAATATCCGCAAACGACGAAAGCGATAAATAACGGAATGAAAAGGCCCACTGAGAGAAGAGGAGCACTGCAAAAACAGAGAGGAGACTCAGGTGTGTATATTTCAAGGATTATCCCGTCCGATCGATCTTTTATAATCCTGGAGATACTTGGCAATGTTATCTTTGAAGTAGTTCATAAATAAGGGCAATAGAAGCCATCCGTGATGAAAGTAAGACGCGATTAACTGAAGTGACGGAGGATGCGTTGTGAAGGGAAAGTGAAGGCGCAATGCTTATATATTGGAGAGAGGCTGGAATAGTCTCGAATATCTGTGATTCAAATCTGCGGACGAAAATGAAACGTAACGACCAGAATAAGTGTGATACATAAGTCCTGTCAAAATCTCACTGCGCATAAATCGTGTAAAATGAGTCTTCTTTCCGGAAGGTTCCCCAACTCCTCCACTTAAATGACTTTTTTGATAGCCTTATGCTGATAACGTGTCCTTTTACTGCTCCCAAGAACTCTTTGATTTCTCCTCCTACAATACCACAGTGGGTTAGAATCGAAGAAAGCTGGCCAAGAGGCTAAAATTGGTTTCTTGGAGTGAAAGACTCGAACCTTCGCTCAGTTACTCAGAACAGATTGAATTTTGTGCTTCCGTGTGTATTTTTCCGTTATTTGTACATGTTTAAAAAATAAAAGCTGGCAAACCTGGCCAGTTTTAACCAAAAAGTATACTCTCGGATTTTTTGGAAAAGCATTCAAGGTCGTTGCGATGTACACACAGTTGAGGAAAACTCTTGGGAAAGAAACGACGATGCAGCATTCTAATATGAATCATTATCTTTTGATTTCTCATAGGTTTGAGTTCAAATATGGGTATTTGCTCACTTTACGTAACAAAATGGCGGACATTTTTCCTCCAAATTTTTTACATAAAGTATGAAAAACAACTAGGAAAACGGCACCGATTTATCAAGTCTCTTACACCACATCAATTTCTAAGGCTTCTGAATATAGAAACTGAAGAAATGTTTCGATTCTTCTACTATCCTGGGAGTGCGTTGGATTTTTTGATGGTAAACACATGGTAAATTTAGTGTTTTGGCTGAATTTTTAACGTCTATTTGACTATTTTGTTGCCTTTTTTTTCTCTCGCTCTCTTTCCAACCTTCCAAAGATTCTTTCTTCGTACCCTTCTCCACTCGATCCTTTCGTCCTGTACCTCATCGATGATCATACGTTTCATCTTTTCTTTCGTTATCATCCCCTATTTTAACCTAACGCTCAATTTTTGCCAGTCAGAATTTCTTATCAACTCTTATGAAGTCTTTATAAAAGATTCTTGGGAAGGATTTTGTAGAACTTTTAGTCACAAATTCGTCATTCGTAATTGGATAATACTGTCTATTCTCACGGCTCCGTAACTCCATCTTACAATATATCACTCAAAGGAAGAATTATGATTCTTACATTACTGCGCTCTGAAATGATAATTTACGTACAACGGTAGTGGTAAACAGTCCGGGATAAAGACACCGCAGAGTTAGCAGAAGATCCATTTCCAAAACGCCAAGCATATCGCCGGTTCTTAAGAACTATTTATTACCTTCAAGCAAATGAACGAGTAAGAGTTCAGTCTCCCGGATAGCCAAGTGGGCAACGCGTTCGACTTCGGTGAAAGCGGTCCCGGGTTCGATTCCCGGTGGGAGACCATGTGTGAAATGACCTAAGCTGTCGAAGCACTTTTAACAATACTACTATACTACGAATAAGAGTTCTTATTTATTCCATAAACAACATCAGCTGGACAAAGAAATATGGTAATTCTGGCTTAAACTTAGTCAAAATGTTTTTTAGTTTAAAATTGATATTATTTTACTCGTATCTGATGGGAAAACCTTCGGAAAGACGGAAATAATTGTTCTAGCCTATCAGAATAAATAACAATTTAGTTAGTTAATCAAAGTTTTTAGAAGACGTAATAAAATCTAAAGATAGCGTATTAGAATTTGACTTGCCTTTGAGAGTAATATTACGTAATTTAAAAAATTAACTTGATTTTAACCATTCCAGGGTTTAATTTCTCCGAAGTTATTGCTGCGTATAGCACCCATGTTTCACTTCCATATGTCAAGACTGGTAAAATGCATTTGTTGAAAACCTTCCTCTTCAATAGGATTATTTTGTAAGATTTTGTGGAAAGTAGAAATTAAGGTCAATGGATGTAAAGCAAAGAGGCTCAATAATTATAAGTCGTCTTTAATATGCTGCTTCAGTGTTAAAGTGTTTTAAATATTTTGAATCATTAACAACATGCATACTATCTGTATATTAAGTTATAGTGCGTTATTAGCTAAAAACGCTACAAAAATTATTAATTTATATCCACTTTATCTTCTTTACTTTTTCAATCAAAAGAACAGCTTCCTCTGCAAGTCTCCTAAGTAGTTAAATGATAAGAAGTTTACTATATACCAACGTTATGGTCTTTAACATTTATATTTAGTAGAACAAATTGTATTACGTGTGTCTTTAAGTTCTATAGCACCACTTAAAAATCACTGGCTAATTCTGAGTACTTGGTTTTAGAAAGAAAGTACTTCTTTCACAAAATAAATAAGGCTATCACAGAAATAAATATCAATTAAAAATAATATACATTCAAAAACACGGAGTATATATTTGATGATGTGAGAAAGCGGGAATAAGACAAGAAACAGCAAAATGAAGGGGATGGAATTCATGGAAGGGGTGAGGTTTTGATAAAAATTATACTATGATACATTTTGCTTATCACATTTAAGAAACAAACGTTTACCAAACCGATTGTTGGTGCCGAGCTCAATTTGCTATCCTAAAAGAATGAACTTGAAATTTAAAACGAGATTCAACGGCTAGAAGATGACAGAATTCTTCCTATCCAATTTCATGGCTGGAAACAGAAAAATACAAAAGTTTTATAAGTATTGACTTCATAACTGACAACATATTCCTTCGCAGAATAATTATGAGCGAATTTATTGTAAATGTTTCAAATATCAATCAAACCATCTACCGGTAGTAAATATAGTACAATATTGTAGGCTTACAAATAACACTTAGGAGGACCAGAAGAAGTTCAATGAAGTTCCGTCTTTCTTGACGGAGGAGCATTAATAATTATTCATAGGCGGGATCAAGATGTGCAAAATATGTAAGAATACTTTTCAACTCTCTCATAATAACGTAAGATTATTCATAGGTATTTAGCATATTTAGCTTTCAAAGTATCAAGCTTCCTCTTATGAGAACCATAATAGAATTTAAAGATTTGCTACGATCTTCTGATGATTGAGTACTAAAATATATTACTAAATACTAATCATTCAGTTAAGAATTGAACCCATAGATGACATTTATCGAAAATCACCTTAAAATTTGACGAATTAAAAATATGCGCCGACTAGAAAACCTGATTCGATTTCACCGACCAGTTTGAGTAACACTTTACACCAGTCGGGATTAACGAGGCCAAATGCGATACGTCCGTTGAAGTCGATCAAGATGAAGAATTAAATAGCCATTTATTTTCAAAGGCTTTCAAATAACTTCGCTTACGTTGGGGGTGGTACTCGGTTCGATTCCATACTGTCTAAAATACGAAGCCAGAATAGATTGGTTAACTAGCAGCTCTAATTGAAACCGATTCCGTATTAATCAAAGTGTAGGCCTAATTGATATAAGCGTTAGGTTCGAAGCGCTGGCCTCATATCCATCAACAAAAACGCCGCGCATCTAGGTCAGGGATAGCGAACCTGACATGGTGAGAATCCATATTTAATAAACTTAAAGTACTTGTGTACAAATGTGGTGCCACAGCCTAGACAAGGATGCTGATACTATTATTATTGTGAGTTAAAATTACAACAAATGTTTTATATCGAATATATAAATTATACTTAATATATACTTATATATTAAAATTAGCTCTGTTACTCAAAGTTATGCAGTACTTTAAAAATATAACATTATACTGTGAAAGCAAAAAGAGAAACATGGGATATAGCGACTTTGGCATCTTTCTCAGAATAGAGATTATTAAGTGCGGCATAGCAAGAGGGTAGCTTTGCATATAAATGTGCTAATTGTGAAATCATTATAACAGTGTGAATAATCAGTCATCAGTGTATAATCGTACGCAAATCTTTAAACATTCGTGTCCTCCGAAGCTTAAAGACTTCTCTGGATATGCAATTTCCTACGCTTTAGTTTTTCTAGTAAAAATTTAGTTTTATTGTTTATTTATAGAACACTTAATTTATTCTTATTTATTTAACCAATAAACATCGATTGTCATTACTAATGGTCAGAATCCACTGTTGCATTCGGAAGATCTATGAAACAAGTGAATTTTTTAAATGAATAAACACCCACTCATCTTGTGCGAGAAGATATTTGCGAAGGAAAATATTGGAATAATAGAGGAGATTGCGGGGAAAAAATCAAGAAAAATAATAACAAATGTTAATTAGTAGAACAATTACAGATGATTGGTTCCGCGGCAAAAGGAACAAAATTGTTTAGAAACATTAATTGGACATTTAATTTCATTGGGCAATTAGCTGCAGTCATTTAGCCTCTTGTGGTTTTTTAAGATTTTGCATCAAATTCCTAATTAAGCCAATATACCCTTCTACTCTGAAGGTTATAGCTTATTCTACGATTAGACAACAATTATAAATACAGGCTGGGATATTTTTCCTTTTGTATATCAGTAGATACAATGTTTACCGCCGAAAAGATAAAATAACAATACGTCAAAAAAGTGAACGATATTCATGCAAAAATACAAGTATTGGATACTGCCAAATGTGAATAATTCTAGTAGATATATATACTTAGCTTAAGTGAATAAAATTCTACTATGCGTTTTCTTTTATACGGTTATGGAAAGTCAATTCAAAATCGTAGAATCATCTTAATTAATGACAATACTGGTAATGAAAACACTTCCACAAAATTGTTAGTTCGACCTTTAATATGAGAATAATAATATTTCCCCTCGTTTGCAAAGAGGGCGGCTATTTAGGAAAGACATCCGATTTGTGAGAGCGCGTGTTCAGCAAAGGAGAGGTGTGTCGCAGAGGAAGAAGCGACACTCGGTTCAGTTCCGAGGGGCCGAGTTTACATTTTTCCGCCAGGTTTCGTATTTATTTGAGTGACGGCGAAAGAAAAAATCGGCTGAAGAGGCGGTGGTGCAAAAGCGACAGTTTGGAGAAGGCGAAAGGGGTGTGATTGATGATGGATCACTTAAAAGGGGGATTCGGTGGCTGAAGAGGCACTCGACGACACGGATAGATATGGTCCAATGAATTCACTCCGAGGATAAATGTTCACGTTGACGTTCCTTTCATTACATTTTTGTTTTTGGAAATCGGTCGCGTGCTTGGGAAATTAACGATAGGTAACTGTGACGATTTTCGACCGATTTATTACCGATCAGAAGTTGTAGATGACGATTAAATGCGATAAACGATTAGACAGCCAATGCGTGTCTAAAGAGGCCGTGGAGAGCGAATAAAATATAAGTAAGAGCAGCTAATTCCAAAAACCATCGAGAGCGTCGGAGTGGTTCAATTACGTTGCAGTGACTTTAAAAGGGGCGTTTTTCTCCCAGAAATAATGAAAACGTGTTTACTGGAAGACTTGTACAATTACTTTCTTAAATGGCTTCATTTATCATTTAGTTTCCAATGTATGTGTCTGATCTGATCAGATCTGAGCAGATCAATTATCGATCTGTTTCCTTATTTAATTCACAAGTTTGATCATTGTTAATATTTTATCCTCCGGAATAGCGGAAGTTCTACGTTGCAATTTCAGAATTTGTGAACATGTGCGAAAAACAATCAGGAAATGAAATATATATTCCAATTTCAACATCATTCGACACTTAAAATTTCGTGATCATTAGTACGCACCATTCACATTGATTCAATTCAGGGTCGTCATGAATCTTTTGACTCATTTGAATCTCAAAACTGAACTATATTAATTTCCATATTAAATTTGATACATTTAAGGTATTTTTTAAAAGCCAGGGTAGAATTCGATGAAAACGTATAAAAATGTTCTCGGGATATTTGCTGTCTCTTTGGTTTTGAAATAGAAGAGACACTGAAGTTAATACACTAATCCAATATCCAGCGCGCAAACACAAACATAATTCTCCCCTCAAATTGACGTTTCGCCATATACGAGCAATAATTAATGGAGATGGATTCCATAGCTGCGACCGATTCTGCCCATTTGCCTAAACAGAGATTGGAAAACGGAATAAATGAATTCTCTCCCTCTAAAAAGCCGATTGAATATGTCGTGCAGAGATGTGTGTCGGAAGATGCAGCAATTTTGAGTTTCATAAAGAGATGATGTGTTCCTTTTTGAGGTTTTCCCAAATGCATTAATATGTAAAATAATAGAAAAAAGATATTCTCTCTGTAATTCCAGGGACATGAGGAAGTACTTTTCTCCAGAAGGATTCTTTCTCATGATTCTTGATGGAGAACTCTATGCCATTCTTCCTTTCACTAGCACTTTCTCAAATGTCCCTCTTCAATATATCTTAAGGCATCTTCCTTTATCGTCTCGAAATTCATTTCATAACGTGAAAATCCAAACTTTAAGGACGTTTCAGCTCCCAATAAGCCCATCGCCATTTTAATAATGTACGTCGCAGAATCTTCACTTTCATCCGTTGGTTCGGAACTCTTTCACTACGGATTTGGAATTGTCTGCTTTCCCTCGACCGTTTCATCTTCTTTTCACCGCTGTATTTCGCAGCAGCATATTAAGATGAAAGGGTCTCCTCTTTTAAATTATATCCTCAAACAATATAAATACACCATTGAAGTAACTAAGTACAATAAAAAAAATTTTCTCTTAAAAATACTCGCAAGGAAATTCAAATTCCTTTGAAAAATAACGAGTATCGAGTATAGCTTTGATTTAATAAATAAATACGCAGGGATCTAATCTTTCCAGGTACACTGAAGGTATAAATACGTGGTGTCGAGGCCCCTGGATAGTCTAAATGGCAACTCGTTCGATATCGGTGAAAGCGGTCCCAGGTTTGATTCACAGTGGGGGCCCACGTGTGAAATTACCTAAGCTGTTGAAGCACTTTTAACAGTATTAGTACTACGAAATGTCCTCTCTGCCAGTTAGTGATACTAAAACGTCTAAACTAGTCACCACCGCTTTAAAAGTGTTTCTGCGGAAACTCAAAATAAATAAATCCAGAATGTAGGAAAAGCTATTTTATGCGTTATGAAATTATGAAATATTATTATTATTATTATATATTATTAGTATTATGAAATATTTTTAAAGTCTAAAAAATGCACTATCATTTATATCATAAGTTACCATTCGCATTGCATCACCGAATGAGGGGATTAATGAAAGGCCTATGTGATTGTTTACAAATATGACAAAGAAATAGCGGTCCGGTGTTTGTACGTCCCGTTGCTTACGACGAGAACTTTTTTCTTCTCGAATGAAACTTATAACGGGCGTATTGTGTACTTCCCAAGGATATTATCTTATTTTAAGTTTCGGCAAATTTCTGTATAATTTTACTCATTATCAATGAATATCTCTTATGTCGTAACAACAACCTTTGCATAATTATGTTTTGAAACTTTGATGTTCTTGGCTATTGAGGGCCTCTTTTCATTTTACCTTTTATTATTCAAAAAACTTTCGATCCAGAGCTAAGTACAATTCGATAATAAATTTTGCGATTTACTTGTTGCCCAAGAAGAAATCGAGATCCACAATCAAGGATAAGAATCTCTCGGCTTTTCTTTAGAAATATTTCACTGCGTAACACTCTGACTTCTGGTGTCTGATTCACTCTCAATTTTAGTGGATAATGTTAATATTAACGTTTACTGTAATACATTCGCAACAGCTTATGACATATAAATACCACCTAACAAATATGAAATAAAAAGGTGGGCGCCTCTGTGTGCAGTATTAAAAACGTTTTCTCTATTCGACTAACCACATTCGACTAACCCCATTCGACTAACCACATTCGACTAACCACATATTAATTTTATTTAAATTACATGTAAAATCCATATATTTTACACACATGTAATTCTGTTTATATTTTATTTAATGACTTATGTATTTAGGGCTCATCACTTCTCAGAGAAGTTTTTAATTCTCACAGTAATATTTTCTCTGCCAAAATTAAGACCGCCAGGGAGCGAATCGCTAATAGATAAAAAACCTTATCTTCTGCTCGTAAAAGTAAACCATACCCCTTTCTAAGTGTATCTTCTCAATCCTTATGAATGAATAGTAGAAGTTATTCCCTTTTCTTGCCATTTATTTTCATTAAATAAAGAGAGTTAATCGATGTCAACTGAATAATGTTTTTCAGAGGGGTTTCGAGTACTTTGATGTGTACCAGTACAAATAAATCGATCTTTTTTTCTTTTGTAAGAAGACCATATGAGTTAACTCATTCTCCTAGAGACTCAATTGCAATGAACTTTGTTGAGTAATCGTCACTTTGGATGCAATTGCGCGAGAAAAGTGTCAGCCACTCGTCCAATACTTTCTCATCCACTGCTCTCCTCTTCAGTAACACAATGTGTTCCCACTTCAGGTGTCTCGTCAGCGTTTGCTTTCATTCCATTCACAGGATCTTCGCGATTTCCTTTGACGTTCAATCCATTAATCCATTTCTGTCCTTCCACTTACTTGCACTTAAAAGCGTTGGACATGTTTCTCTATCAAATTCATTCTTTCCCTCAACTTCCCGTCGTTAATTCGAAACGGTGAGTTTTTTTACGAATGAACTCGTAAACGCCTGCACCTCTTGTAACCAATAGATTCTTTGTCCAAGTTTAAATTGCGGAGTACTCTATCTTCAGACGTTATTTTCAGTCATTAAAATCACGTATTCAGAAAGATATTTGTGTCGCATTTAAAAAATTCTTCCAATTACAGAATACAAGATAAAAAGTCAATTTAGTTCATCGGTAGGGACAAAAGCAGTAAAAACTAAAATGTAAATATAATTTATGTATTTAATATTACGTTGCAATTTGGTTGGAAGACCAGGTGGCAACAGTAGAGGGGACGTAATAAAATAATAATAAAATTTGTCTGTCATTCGCCTTATTACGGGAGTTAAACTCCTCAAAAACCTTCCGTGGACAATACTCATCTTTTCTAGAATAGTTATAAACAAACATAAAGAACACCGTTAAAAATAATTATAAATTGTTGATGACATAATATTGTACATTACATATAAAAGATCTAAAAACACAGTGATATACTTATGATAATAAAAGCGATTAAGAAATAGAGGATCATATATATAAACAATTTCAATTTTATAAACTTTCAAGTTTCCTTTTCAAAATTTTAATATTTTTCGGCATTGGGATGAGAAGTTCTCCAGGTAAAGCATTCCATTCCACATCGGATTTCTGTTCACGTTCCTTTATTTTTAATCGGTGATTGCCGCGTCCAATATATTTAAGGAGGATGAAACCTTGCTCGTAGTTCGTCCTTCTTTTCTTTAGAACAATTCCACGCGTTAAATACACCCGCTAATCTAAATACCTTCCTTCTCGACGATTCCCACTCCAGCTGATAAATTTAAACTATCTGTTTAAACATTGAAGAATATGTTATTTCATAGAAACATTGCTATTTTACTATTATTTGAAAACTTTCTGCATAAAGAGATACCAATCACGATTTCTGTTTTAGGATTAAGATAAGTTTCCACCATCTGTGATTCACATTTCCTCTTACTTTTGTAGTATTCCTTTATCCATTCAAAGTTATTTTCTCTTCTTTTGGGCAGTTCATCAATTAAGTCATCCGACATTTTCTCATAATTCCTATCCTTTTTATTGTTTTCACTCCAATTTCTAATCCTTCGTCCATAACTTCTCTTTTCACATTTCAATTTAAAATTTGTTCAGTGCAGTCATATTTTCTCGGATTATTCCGATTTTCGAAACGCCATAAAAATAAAGGATAGGAAGAAATAAAATAAATGTATTCATTTCTTCTATTCTATTCTTTTTTCTTTCTAAATTTTTTTCATATTTTTATTATGAGCATATTTATTCGTAATTTATCATATATTAATTAAACCATCTAGAGGCCATAAATATTATTAT
>KZ308335.1:275857-309153 GCA_000376725.2 Ladona fulva | reverse complement strand
ATATATATATATTGCGTTATTCGAAAATTGCGCATTTTGTAAAACAATAAACTCTGCTTGGCGATTCCATCCTCAGCTTTCCAAAGCGCCATGAAATTCCAGCAGTTGGCAGCACTTGCTCAATCGGCGACCGTTCTGAACTCGAATCGCCTTTTCACTCGCAAACCTTTCTTTTCAGACGACATATTTCGTGCAGCGTCGCTTTTGATTCAAATGAATGGAGGTCAAAGGGGAGTGAAACCGCTGTACATTGATACAAACGCTCTCACTGACTGTAAATCTGAATCGCAAACTGAAGGATTCGCCAACAGGTTTAGGTGTGTTTTGCATCCTCATTGAGATGCGAGTAAACTATCCCTTTGTTAAAGTTGTAAGAGATTATAGAATTTCCGCACATACTCATCTATTGGTTGACCTCAGATTTTGTACTCCAATTTGCCGTTATTTTACATTCGTATATTTCCTCTTTTACAAATGTTAGTGGTTATCAAGTCGTATTTAATCAATATTTATTTCGACTTCTTAAATGCACCGACCGTTCTAACCTATAAAACAGATTTTACTGTCCTTTTACACTCATTTCCTGTAATTTCTATATTTTAAACGTATTTTCCATGCATAGCTCGACTTTTTTATCGAACCAGTGTTAGAATTTCTATTTTTGCTCGTGCAAGACTGATTGTTTTCAGATATTACGTTATTCCTAAAAACAAAGTGCAGGTAAATTTTATTAAAACTCTTTACTTCGATCTAATTTCCATCAATAGAAGTCAATGGAAGACAAATTTACCTCGAGCTGTATCTCACAAAGTGCATATAAACTGAATTCTGCCGTCGTTGAACAAACTTTTGGCTCAATGTAATTTCATGACGGTCAACAGAGTGCAGTCCGAACCTAATCTCTGCTTATTCTGCGATTACCTTCCTGTGTCATCACCTTGCGACTCATGAGAAGTTCAGCATCCGGAGAACATACTTTGTAATGCGATGGAAGTGATGAAATGGTGGGTGGTTCTCAAAACGGAAGAGTTTATAAACTTAAAATTTCTACTAAAAATAAGAAAATACTGGGAGACAAACTCAAATAGAAGCATGCATTTGAATGAGACTCATTAATAGGAAGAAGGTACTGCTTTACACTCATTGATACAAAACAGCAGACTCTATAAAACACTACATCTTACAGACATTGGTGCTGTGACAGTCCCTCTCAAGGGACGTCATTACCTGGCAACGCACGTATAGGCAGAGAGCCTACTGTTTTCATGAAGGAGCAGACCCGGTTCGAGAACTTCTGCAATGATGAAGTAATGCGTCCTTTCGTTTAAAAAATACATTCAAGATATTACCCTCAAATTTATAGTCTTTTCATTTTATTATTGTCTCCTTTGTCATTCGATAAATAATTTATAATCATGTATGAGCAATTTCAATCGATGCTAGGATAGAATGCTTGTAAAAGTCAAATTAGTAATGTCAGCCACTCGTCCAATACTTTCTCATCCACTGCTCTCCTCTTCAGTAACACAATGTGTTCCCACTTCAGGTGTCTCGTCAGCGTTTGCTTTCATTCCATTCACAGGATCTTCGCGATTTTCTTTGACGTTCAATCCATTAATCCATTTCTGTCCTTCCACTTACTTGCACTTAAAAGCGTTGGACATGTTTCTCTATCAAATTCATTCTTTCCCTCAACTTCCCGTCGTTAATTCGAAACGGTGAGTTTTTTTACGAATGAACTCGTAAACGCCTGCACCTCTTGTAACCAATAGATTCTTTGTCCAAGTTTAAATTGCGGAGTACTCTATCTTCAGACGTTATTTTCAGTCATTAAAATCACGTATTCAGAAAGATATTTGTGTCGCATTTAAAAAATTCTTCCAATTACAGAATACAAGATAAAAAGTCAATTTAGTTCATCGGTAGGGACAAAAGCAGTAAAAACTAAAATGTAAATATAATTTATGTATTTAATATTACGTTGCAATTTGGTTGGAAGACCAGGTGGCAACAGTAGAGGGGACGTAATAAAATAATAATAAAATTTGTCTGTCATTCGCCTTATTACGGGAGTTAAACTCCTCAAAAACCTTCCGTGGACAATACTCATCTTTTCTAGAATAGTTATAAACAAACATAAAGAACACCGTTAAAAATAATTATAAATTGTTGNAAAAATGGTCCTACGAAATTGAGACAAGTGTTACAAGAAAGTAAAATGATCATAGAATCTTATTTTAGTCGTGAAACATTCTTATAAATTCGCAATTGCGAGAACTTTTATAAAATACACGAAAAATTCGTAAATATTTTGGGAAATAATCAACCCATCCCTTTGACGACCAAGGCATTTGTTAAATGTTGATTTCATGAATTATCCCATATAAGTACACGGGGATAACCAGTTCTTTTATTTTTCTACAAGAACTGTACGTAAAGTAGGCTTTCATGACTTGAAAACAGTAGAATAAATATTATAAATGATGGTAAGAAATATATTGTTATTATGATATTACAATGGACTATTTCTGGCTTAAGAGGACCAGGTATATACGATAATAGAAATATTTAAAACTAAATTAAGTTCCGTCATGTTTGACGGGGGCATTTACTAGTCTAAATATATTATGTGAAAAATTGATACCAAATAATGGTCTCCGATAGAAGGAAATATCTCTTTAATCCAAGGTGAGAAAAAGAGACCTTTGTCTTTTGTCACAATACCGATGAATAAAAAAATCTCAGTTTTCATTGTTGAATATGACTCCATCCCATCAGTATTGATCTCATTAATAGAAAACAGAGCCTTCCAAAGAAAAACCGTAAATGCGTCGGTCTGTTTGTTGTAGTCAAATGTCAAACATTTCCTTTCATAGAGGATAACTAGAGGAGCATAGTGTATCTCAGCCAAGATACTTTGTGCAACAGAGTTAAAGGAACGAATCACAGAAGCACGAAATTATAAATGAGATAGGAAAGTGGAAGAATTTGCAACTGGTTATTTAACTGGAAAATATGAACATCTACATCTCTTAAATTGAAAAGAGTCCCTCTTGAGAACCATTAGCGGTCGCTTATGCGTGAGAATATAGGCGACGCTGGTCCCCTTCTGCGCCTTTCCTTCGCAGACAGATCAATACATTTGTCATTCCGATACTCATCAACTTTTCTTTGGAATATGCCGACCTTTACTTCCTCTCCGTTTATGTTCTTTACAAATTAACATTAAGCTGCCTAAGAGAAAAGCATTTTTAAATAAAGATTTAGAAGATACATATTATAAAATCATTTTTAATCTTTTAATGTAGACTTCTTTTCAAGTCATTAAGAATTCTAATTAAAAATGGGGAAGAACTGTTGAGTTTCCTTCAAAACATATCACTAGCAAGGACAAGGCTAAGGAAAATGTCTTTAATTAATAGTTTGAAAGCTAAAATATAGTCTTATATTACTAATATATTTCTTACCCTTCTGGTGTACATAAATCATCCTTTTCTACTTTTCTAGGTGAAAATGTTAAAATATTTCCGAAATTTCTCCATAGGTAACCTTAAAAAATGCCAATTAAAAACGTGCAATATTAAGAACGTCGTACTCTCTTAGTTGTCGTTTACTGTTCTTTTGGACATGCATAACTTAGATGTAATACTTGTCGATTATTTAATGTAAAGAATTCTCTCAGTCATATTAATAAACGCCCTCTCGGTAATTCCATAATCTTTGATTTAATTTTGACTTCAATTTATGAGGTCCATCTTCTAAATCCTTCTAAAGCCTTAAACTTTGGCTTTTCACAATATAGCGGTAGTAAGTTATCCTCACCTATATTAAAAATTGCCGCCGTTGGCGTATAAATGACCTTTCATATTCTCACTGAATTAAAACACGTAAATTATCTTCATAACACCGAGTAGCTGATGAAGTAATGTAGGGAATTTGAAAATAACAACTAATATAGAAATAATATTAATAATAAATTACCGTCACGGAAATAATTGATTTACATCAACTGTCAGCGAGGCAGTCGAGGCATCAGTCGTGAAAATCGATACTGGCGCGGGATAAATTAAGGTCAATCTAACCATCCAACCATCGATCTATCATTCATCCATCCTATCTAGCCAACATCCATCAAATGATAGCAATTCAGATGTCCGATGCTGAATAACTTGATAAATATGTATGTGGAAGATGCCCTCCACCCGAAATGCATCCCAGTGTTGCGGGTGGCGAAAAATCGGGGGCTCATATGAGCTTTTCTCTGCAATTTTTTTCTGGTCTTTCCTGGCTTCTGAAAAAGGATTAGTAAAGGAATTAATTAATCATTTTGAAATATATCTGTACATTATACAGCTCAAAATATTTGATTCCATGCCATTCCACATTCCACGTTTCTTGGAATTATCATAATATATCTTCCTAAAGTAACTCTCCAAAAACAACGTCCTGTAGATTTGTGGAAGTGAGTTACGCAGAAATTCCGCCCTTCTATTTTAAACATCGGCTGGTGATATTCGAGTCCACTTATACACTGTTCATTTGCCTTTTCCTGGTTGTTGACCTCTTACTCTCAACATTAATGTCCCGAAGTCAACGACGCAGTTGTTTTGAAAAACCAATACTTTATCTTCTTTCATAATTATCCTCTATACTCATTCTTACAGGAATAACCTCTCTCCGTATTTATTGTGACATAATTAAGTAAATTCATTATAAAACAGTAATATAATATAATAATATGCAACGAGAGTTCTTCTTCAATCAATCAAACACTTGCGTGGCGGACGTTGGTTTGCTATCTTCATATATAGCGACCTACACGGCTTCATTGCCTTCATTTTCGAATTATAGAGAAGTTCAAATTAGTATGGTTTCATTATTTCCTCTAAAATACTATCATTCTTACAATCCGATAAATTAATACCAAACAAGTAGCGAAAATTTTAGATTAATGTACATTTGGTGCGATTTATCGAGTTTTATACATTTTTCCTCCTTCCATTATCAGATATTGAACGTCTTCTAATTTAAAAATTCCCTCTTCTCCATCATATATATAAAAAGTATAAGTCTGTCCCCTATCTATCTCAGAAACGGCTTGACTTAGAGATCTAAAAAAAATTGCATTGTGTTTCTACGATGCTGAAACCCTCAGGAAAACTATTTTCATCTCTGTAAAGGCCCGGGTTTGAACCCAGGAGCCCATAACAATTTTTCCATAAGACATGAACGTAAATTACGTTTTCATGACTTGTAGAGGTTGTTTCCTTTGCAAAATTAAATTAGAAACAATTTTCCTAGGAAATTGAGACAAGTGTTACAAGAAAGTAAAATGATCATAGAATCTTATTTTAGTCGTGAAACATTCTTATAAATTCGCAATTGCGAGAACTTTTATAAAATACACGAAAAATTCGTAAATATTTTGGGAAATAATCAACCCATCCCTTTGACGACCAAGGCATTTGTTAAATGTTGATTTCATGAATTATCCCATATAAGTACACGGGGATAACCAGTTCTTTTATTTTTCTACAAGAACTGTACGTAAAGTAGGCTTTCATGACTTGAAAACAGTAGAATAAATATTATAAATGATGGTAAGAAATATATTGTTATTATGATATTACAATGGACTATTTCTGGCTTAAGAGGACCAGGTATATACGATAATAGAAATATTTAAAACTAAATTAAGTTCCGTCATGTTTGACGGGGGCATTTACTAGTCTAAATATATTATGTGAAAAATTGATACCAAATAATGGTCTCCGATAGAAGGAAATATCTCTTTAATCCAAGGTGAGAAAAAGAGACCTTTGTCTTTTGTCACAATACCGATGAATAAAAAAATCTCAGTTTTCATTGTTGAATATGACTCCATCCCATCAGTATTGATCTCATTAATAGAAAACAGAGCCTTCCAAAGAAAAACCGTAAATGCGTCGGTCTGTTTGTTGTAGTCAAATGTCAAACATTTCCTTTCATAGAGGATAACTAGAGGAGCATAGTGTATCTCAGCCAAGATACTTTGTGCAACAGAGTTAAAGGAACGAATCACAGAAGCACGAAATTATAAATGAGATAGGAAAGTGGAAGAATTTGCAACTGGTTATTTAACTGGAAAATATGAACATCTACATCTCTTAAATTGAAAAGAGTCCCTCTTGAGAACCATTAGCGGTCGCTTATGCGTGAGAATATAGGCGACGCTGGTCCCCTTCTGCGCCTTTCCTTCGCAGACAGATCAATACATTTGTCATTCCGATACTCATCAACTTTTCTTTGGAATATGCCGACCTTTACTTCCTCTCCGTTTATGTTCTTTACAAATTAACATTAAGCTGCCTAAGAGAAAAGCATTTTTAAATAAAGATTTAGAAGATACATATTATAAAATCATTTTTAATCTTTTAATGTAGACTTCTTTTCAAGTCATTAAGAATTCTAATTAAAAATGGGGAAGAACTGTTGAGTTTCCTTCAAAACATATCACTAGCAAGGACAAGGCTAAGGAAAATGTCAGTTTGTTTACTAAATTTACTTCGTATTTAGTAAAATATTCATGTAAACAAAACCACGTGTTCATATGGAGTATTTAAAACGACTAACTAATAAGGTATAAAGAAAACCGTGCTACTTGACAATATGACTTCAAGCGTACTGAAGACTTTTTTGATTCGTTGTAAAACGACTGATATTAAGGATTAAGGTAAATTTTGCACATTGAAGTTGTGCGGCTAAATCACAAGGAATGACAAGTGTGAAAAATAGCGACATGTGCGGAAAGTGGGAGACCTGGGTTCGAGTCCCAGTCATGTCGCTATTTTTCACACACGCCGATACATAAAGTTTTGTTATGACAAAAATCGTTTCTTAACAAGGTTAGAAACATTGAAATAAATGAATGTGAATCTTTGCCCTTAGAAGTACTGTATAAAGATCACCCTCTTTCAATAACAATAATTTATAGACCTCCTCACACTTAAATAAGTAATATTTTAGAAAGTTTAAATTTCTTTATTGAGGGATGCCACGAGAAAAACTTGCTGATATTTGATGATACTAGCATTAACACCCTGGACAAAATTAACGATAGTGTTACAATTTATCAAAATGTAATTAACAATAACGGTTTTTCAGTTGCTTTGAATGAGTCACGAGAGAATGTTTTAGAAATGGCAAACTTACAGTACTTCCGGGTCCTTTCCCGGTAATAGCTGAACTGGTCGATATTTGGGGCCTTAGTTATCAGATACAATAAATTCTACGTATCTTTCTACGTTGTTCAGCTATTGAGCTGATACTCATTTCCGCGCTCTTTTATCTGTACCCAAGGAGCTGCATTCTTAAATTTTGCCATAGAATTAATAAAACAAAGAATTATTAAGTTTATTATAAGGGCTAATCTATTCGTCTATTTGTACAACTGACACTCTTTGCTAGGCCCTCCTGTTTTTATCTCTTCGTTCGAACCTCTCTCCATTTACTCCCTCCTTTATTCATTCTCTTCTTTTGTCGAACATCAATAATTGAGCCATGGAAAGCTCAATTTATATCCTCCATTTGAGTATAAATCTCAGCTCCATTCGACAGAGCGTTTACGCTAAAAAAAATCCAAATAGAAGGACCGATATTATCGCATATTCCTCATATATATGTTGATGATGACTCTAAAATTTGCAATGACTGACATATAACCATATGTGTGGAAGCACAGGGAATAATAAATACTTAGGAATTATTTACGTCGGCAATTTTACATCATATTTCCAGCTATTATCTGTTATATTTACAAAATACTTAGCACTTTTGTTGAGTTTGAAAGATTCCCATTCACACCAATTAGTACCGATCTTGTCGCAGTCTTTTTAAAGTACCTTGTTGTAGGAATGTCAGGTGCTTTCCATCATAAATTCCTCACGGAATCTAATGCGATACCTATGCCATACCTCCATAACTTCTATCAAACTTTCATCCGTAGATATCCTGATACCAATATATAATAATAATAATGTATAACAAGTTTGGGTGCGTTGTTTATGTTCGCCGATTGTGTCTGTGATCGTCAAATTCCTGTTTAAATAAATAATAGTAAAACAAAGTAAAAATGCAACTTCGAGAGCGTCCCTCGCGACATGAAATGGGTAAATGATTGGAGTAATTTATTTTTGAATTCTCTCAAATATCATTTTTACGTCTATAAAGCTGGCAGTAAGCAGATTAAACTATTCTCAAAATTACACATCCAAATTTGTTTTTCCAATGTTCATACAATGTCAGTACAGTATTTCGTCTTCCTTTGGATACTCCTGGAATGCTTTCCCTAACATTATACCTCAAAAATTTCCATAAATATTCTATAAAATCGGCACCTGCTGTAGAACATTACGTTTCTGCATTAATGAAATTAGTATTAAAATTTCCTTCCAGTATGTATTCACGAGTTGAGTACTATGTAGGTTTATGAATTGAAAAATTATCATTGCCATGATGCTAGTTTGCTAGCAAAACATGTCGCAGAAATAAATTCTGCCGTGGAAGTGTACGGGAGGTTTTATTACGCCCATAATCATGGCCTTCGACGAAGTAACATTTTCGCAGATTGAGTTAATAGTTTTTACCTTCCCGTCATTCCGACCAATATGACACATGGTTGTAAGCGTAAAACATTTGTTATTTTATAAATAAGCTGATTTAAAGGTATTTCGATGCAATTCTTCTCAATAACGAAATTTTATGTGTCCAAGGAGAGATTTCCATACAATACTCATGCTTAGTTGAAAAACGTTAAATGAATAAATTGCTCTGTATCAAAATGCTAAAGGAAATTCTTTGAGTGCTTTAGGTATAATTGTTTTGTATCCCTCAATGGCATTCATCCGTGGAAGCTTATGTTTTACGGTAATGGATTAAACTTTTGAAGCCGTTCGTTGAAATAGCCAAAACAAGATATAATTTTTCTCAAGTGTCAAAAATTCAGCGTCGGTTCAATTGAAAAATTCACGGGCGTAAATAATCGCCGTGGCACGATGCCAATGGGAGAAGACTCCAGCGGCCATAAAGCTATTAAGCAAACCACATGAGTATATCAGCAATAAAGTATCCATCCACGAAGGGAATTCCCCGACTATTGGTTATAACAAACGACGAGTTTGCGAATAGCCTATTTTGCAGTGGAAATCCGAGTAGGGTTCACTCCAAAGTTTTATAGTGTCGGTGACATTGTCTAAAGCCATTCCATTATGGCGGACACCTATTAAAGACATTTTTAAACTTGAAACAGATATGTTTCAAGTTTATTATTACTACGAAAACTTACTCTCGGACCCAATGACCCAATGGTGCGTTCTCTAATTAAGAACTGGTTACACGATTGCGAGAGTTTTATTTACAGCAAGGCAATAGCTTTAGACTAATATATGTGTTAAAGGACAGTAAAATCTGAAAAATAAACAAAGGAAAACGTTTTTAGATAGAAAAAGTACAACTTATAGTACGCTCATATTTTCGATAAAAAGAAGCAACCAGACTATATTTTTTTCCAAAATTACCCACTTTCCCATAATCTTGAGGAATAAATAATTTTGGACAAAAATTATGGCTATAATATCACTTATTATCGATGTATTACTAATGAATAACATTCAAAAAGTAATCTATGCAAAGGCATTTGACTGAAAGCCAAATGCCTTTGCGATGGCGAGAAAATGGAATTAGCTCACCAAAGACCAAAACATCCCCATCCATAATGTGGAACTGTGGCTCTTTAGAGGACAGTCTTTTGGATCAAAATGTCTCACTCTGAAAACGGTGAAACAAACAGGTGATAAAGTTAAAGAATAAGACAAAATCCAATGTCCAAAATTGAGAATGGAAAATGGAATTGGAAAAGTGAGAAGAAAAAGCAGTGGAATAATAGAAAAGAGAACAAGTTCATTTGTAGTTATAAACCAGGGATTAGCCTCTGTAAGCAAATATGGGAATGAGATACGTGAGTTGGCATTTTCCTGTAGATAAGCTAAACGGAGCTGAGGAAACCTGACGTGTCTTGAATCGTTCCTGGATTATCAGTGTTGTAAGCTGAAGATAACATCGGCTTCGGCTGCTTTAGAATCGCATCAGCTTTTCACCTTCAAATAAGCTCCTGTTATCCAACAATTATCTTATACTTCTACATTTTCGATATTCCCATTCAGCAACACTTAACAATCACATACTGGCCATCTTAACTTGTAGGCTGTCTCTTTAAACTCACTTGTAAATAATCGATCATCGCTGTTATGTGACGTTATATCGATTGCAACTATCATTGTATTCCCCCAATCTCCCATTAGAGTACTGAAAAAATATTTGAAAATTTTCCAAGGTCTGTTTTCACCATTACACAAATAATATTTGAAACCGTCAGAATGATTTTGTGAATGTTAATTTAATCTTAACTGGAGATAAGATATTTAAAGTTAGTATTTCATTCATGAAATAGAATTTTCTTGTCTAATATATTTCACTATTACTTTAGCATATTGCGAAAAGGAAAAAACATGATTAGAGTAAAACTTATTTTTTAAATAAGTTTTCCTCTAATCATGATTCTTTCTTTTTCTACGTCTGATTAATTTCTCCTATTCCTAAGTTTGATTAATTCTTTAATATCAGATGAGTGCATCAACTGTTTTGCTTGAAGCAATTTCTTTCTTAATGTTTAAACTTTCTTAATATCTATTCTATAAAGGTCGGTATCATAAACTTGGCAAAGTTTCACAATGAAAAGAGATGACCATAAATGGATTGAGCAACCCAATACAATCGACAAGTTCGGCTTCGATTCCTATTTCCGGTCCTTTAAAAGAAACCTCATTTGTCAGTAGTAGTTGTTTTCATTTTGGAAGATGAAAACATAATGCATAGGTATTTTATCCTTGGATCTAAGATGTGAAAATCGATCTTTATTCAATCGGAGAAAAACCGCGCGGGAGGCAATTCTTTATATAACAGGATCTCCGCTGGAATGGTTCTGCAGCCCCTTCCAATTCCTCTGCGCTATTATCTTCTCAAATTCATACGACCTTTCGATTCCTCGAATTCTTTCCCCTCAAATGCCTTCTCCCAATCGCCGTTTCCACTCCGCAACCCGGAAGTGTGCCGTGGCGCCACCGTCGCCGTCGCCGCCATTGTTCCCCTCTTGCTCACCTCCATCAAATTCCTCCAGAGCAAAAAAGTACCCGAAATGCTTGCCATTACACACGGGCTTTATTTACAGCTCGAAAGAGTAAGACATAAGTCTCAGAAACGCAAATAATAGCTCTGCAAATATTAGATAAATTGAAAACCTCAAAACTAATATCTCTATCCCGAAATTTGATTGAAGCAAAAGGTTGTTGCTAAGCTTACTGCTGCTTTAAGGAGAATGGACGTTTATTTATCATACAATTTCTTTCTCTACAGTTTGAACGAAAGATCATTTAAGTGTATAATCCCCGAAACTTACCACTGAGGAACGTGTTGGTTCGTGGTTCTTATTGAGATTTAGTGCGGTGCTCAGCCGCGCGGATTTATAGTGTATCTATTTCTACTATTTTCCTCGCCCTAAGTAAAAATTTGCTATAAAATAAGGGATAATATCAAGTATGCAAATATTCAACCGCGGAAGTTGAAATCGACAATGATGAAGGGTAGAAAAGAGATTTATAAAATAGATTTATAATAGTTTTACGCGATGGTTTTCCTCATTTGGGTTCAGCATCGGCTTGAAATTTCGCGAAAAATTGGAGGCGGGCAATTTTCCAAAAATGTAATCAATTTTGACGTATAATTTTAATTCGCCGGCATCGACGAAAATGACTCGCATATTTGTATGTAAAGTTTATTCATGAGTGGCCATGCAAAGTGACACGGCCCTAAAACAAAATACCGATATCGTATTTGTGGCCGTTTTTTTCCGATTCCAGTCCACTTTGTTACGTCTTGAAGACAGGCTGTTGAGTATGAAGGTTAAAAGAGTATCTTCATTGGCATCGACCTATCATATTTAAATGTAAAATTTCGAATTAGAAATCAAAATATTATTATCACTTTTTTGAATGCTTGTTCAAACTCAAGATATAAACTAATTTCAGAGTATATTAACGTGTGTTTCCGTATCTTTTCTCGGCTGTTGAATTCGTTCTTATACAATCGGAAATAATGCAGGGTATGTAACATTTATCTCAGCTAAGAATCAAATTCAATGAGGTTGTAAAAATTAAACCGTGGTGTTAATAATTAATGGTATAACGTAGTTCGATTGAAACAGCTATATCACACTATCTCTTACGGATGACTCCACGCCGAAAATGCCAACTAAAGAAATTCCGAAGAAGCAGAGAAGGTAGGTTATCATAGTTATTTATATCTCCAATTCTTCAGTAAATACAAATGTTGTATTTTTAAAATGTACATTTCAATTTCTAAGATTCCTTTCACTCATAAACTGGTCAAAACTTATACACCTCAGATTATTCGATAGATCTAGATAAGGAAATATTATCAGTAAGGGAGAAGAGCTTTACTGGAACATCCAATCATTTTACACGTTTAATTCTAGCCTCGCGCTCTTTCAAATAGAGGATAAATATGGTAGAATAACCTTGTAAATTTTGATTAATTTGCCATTTGTTGATAATGGATTGATGCTATTTCAAGTAACTATTCTTATCATCAATATACTCAACCGGTCAATATAATTTCACCGGTGTTTCAGTATTATTTTACTTAAAAACCGTAATTCCCATATGGAAAACTATAGTGAAATAAGAAAACCTCGAAATGGCCTACAATTTTAAGTTGCTGTCGCTTAATTCTTTAGGAAACTTTGGTAAGTTCTTGAAAAGTGGACCGAGTAAAGGGAAGGCAATTTAATGTGGAAGTTACGGAAAAAATTTCTTTGAAATGGGTCATGTGGAAATATTATGAAGTACGTATTCATACGGAAATATATATTAATCTGCCTCGGGCTAAAAAATTACTTTAAGGTGAGATAGAAATCTAGTGTGCATCGTATACTTTGATTTTTATTCACTTTGACCTCTGGATAGAAATTGCTAACAGATATGCGTTTAAAGTATTCGCTGTATCATATAAAGTTTAAAAGATGTTATTGATAAATTAACACATGGGTATCGTGACCCGGCAACAATTCGAATGCTGTACAAATTAGTAATTATATCAGTTTATTGATTATATCCTTTATACTAAATTCTTTATATTTACAGTTTACATTATATTCTCAACCCTAAATACAAAATTTATATTGAATGAGACTTTCTATTAACTCACTATTACCTTACAAAATTTTCAAATGATACGGTACTACTAAAACCGTCATAAATATGGGTGATTTAATCATTAATAGAGGTAGAAAACGTCCCACTACTTGATGGAATCCTTAGTTTTCAGGGACCAAATTGTCATCCTATGTAATTATATTAATATTCGCAGATTAGGTTGTATTTTCTAGTGGATCATTATTTCGACGGTTGATAAAGTAACACATGTTGAATTCCTGCGGACGATTGAATTCTGCTTATACATAAGGATTAATGCATATTAAACTATGTATGTGAAACATAATACAGTAAATCGTTTTGTTTGATTAAAACATTACAAATTATATTCATGGACAAGACACTGTTTAAGTAAATCGTTCGCTACTTACTATGGCAGGCGTCCATCCTTCGCCAATTAATAGAATTTTCGCACACATCCGTCAAACTATCAATAAAAATCGACATTTCTTTCGTTTCGACGCTTCACGTGCTGTTCTAAAAGCATTTCTCTTTGCGTAAGAATGAATTACGTTAAAAGTTGAGCATCGCGGGCCGCAGCCAATGACGCAGAGGGCGATTTTAATGGCCTGCGTCGCACATTTCGAATAAAGAAGCAGGAAATCCGCCTCTCGTCCGAAGAATATCAACGGAAATAAATCGATCACGGGACGACGAACGGAATTGTGGGAATGGGAGGGCGTGCAGCGAAACCGGCACGCAATAATCTTCTCGATAGTATTTCGTTATTCCAGAAATAACGATAATGCCTTTTCCTCCAGCAAAAGGTAACTTCTTTTTCGATCAGACCACGATATCAACGTCATCTTTCTTTTTTATTTGTATTCCAAAAATTCCGTTTCTCTTTGCTACGTCACTTTCCTGTGAATGCCTGTATATTCGTATTTTCTCTAATTTTTTCCTTTAGAGAAACGTTGGGCCATTTATTAACTGCAATTAATGGTCCCCATCTACCAAGTCTACTTTTATGTCTTGAGTATTTCTTCAATATAGCAACTCAAACTTCAATATAGCAAATATTTCCGTAATAAAAAGTGTGCCGTGGCGCCACCGTCGCCGTCGCCGCCATTGTTCCCCTCTTGCTCACCTCCATCAAATTCCTCCGGAGCAAAAAAGTACCCGAAATGNCGATATCAACGTCATCTTTCTTTTTTATTTGTATTCCAAAAATTCCGTTTCTCTTTGCTACGTCACTTTCCTGTGAATGCCTGTATATTCGTATTTTCTCTAATTTTTTCCTTTAGAGAAACGTTGGGCCATTTATTAACTGCAATTAATGGTCCCAATCTACCAAGTCTACTTTTATGTCTTGAGTATTTCTTCAATATAGCAACTCAAACTTCAATATAGCAAATATTTCCGTAATAAAAATCTTTTTCTCTCATTTTTTCTACTTTTTTATGCATCTATACGCTTCACTTCTGTCTTCTTGACTATTGAAAAACGGAAAATATTCTTCAAATTCACGATTATTCATCTGCTAAAAACCCAATGTATCAGTCTGGTTACATTTTTTCGGTTTAAATGGCTTCAAATGTATGTTATCTACTTTTATAATATTTAAAACGTGGCCATTGTTCCGTACTACCCAATGTACACCGTAGAGATCGTCGTTATTCTTTGTTAAATACTGTTTATCAAAGAAATGGTTACCCGAAAACATTGATATATTTAATTTGTGAAACTTTTAACTGATTAATAGCAACGTTGATATAAACTTTTTTATTAGGTACCGAAAACACTTTATTCAATGTAAGTTCTGTATTTCACGTTGAGATTCAACTGACTAATCAGCTTGTATATCCTTAAATTAAGAGTGTCTTTCGAGGCGTAATTACAGCATATGCGTTTTATCAGCCATATCATGCATTTAACCAATGCCTATTTCAATGGCTGTGCTATCATCTTTAGTGGTAAAAGAATATCAAAGAGGAAAAATGTGAGGGGTTTTACAAAGTGTAACGTTGATACAGAGGGTGAGGAGTTCTTTCTTTGTGACGTCAAGGAAATTTTGGATTTTACCTGCTTTTCGGAAAGGTACCTAAGAGTATTGAATACTGCAGAATTTGTAATTTGATTGCAGTCTCTCTGTTCTGATGCATGATAATGCTTTCATAAGCGTCTAATTTGTAGTTTTCCTGCATGGATTTCCTTAATTTTAAGGTATCCAAGTTAACTCTGTGATTTTGTTGTTGTGCCTATTATGCAACAGTTGATTTTTTATTTCGTTGTTTGAAAAGAGATAAGCATTATTTTAAACTTTTTTCCAACTTATATGTATTTTATATTATAATATATACTTTAGATTTTTTCTCAGTCTTTAAATAGTTATTTGCTTTCCGTTGCCCTCACAAATATCCATTCATTGCACAATTAGAGAAGCGCGAGCAGTCGCAGTAGACTAGCACACAACCATTCCCTAACCAGAAAAATCCGACCAGCCGGGAATCGAACCCAGGTTGGAATGCTAACCACCCCGCCATCATGATACTTATTTCACAGATTTGCGTATTGATTCGTTGATATCTTTAGGATTGTGGGAAAGATTGGATACTTTGTTGTTAACGAATACTGGGTTAAGTCCAATTTAGAGATTTCTTTCAAATTGTTTCTTGCTTCTTATGCAAAAGGCAATTTTATCACATTCTGTTTTTTCATACGAGATTGCGTCGCGCCATTTTACGTTCAGTTTTTTTTTTTGTTTCTTCAGCACGTTTTTAACTATGAAATTATCGTATCTATTTTATTTTGCGGCATTTCTGATGCGAGTTAGTTCCTACTTGAAGTCTTTTGCCGATAATACTATTATTAGAAGTCTGTTTACCAAAGAGTGGAATGGGGTTTGTTTTTCCAGATATGTGGTGGTTTGAATCTTGTGGAATCTGTTGGAGTAGGTTTTCGGAAAAAGCTGAATTCGAGTTTATTTTGTGTTCCGACTATTTTGAAATCTATAAATGGCGTTGTGCATTTTTTCTTATTCAAAAATTACTCAAATCGACTGTTTAGTTATTCTGCTGAATTCTACGATTTTACTTTGCGATGTGTCGGAAATGACAAATGCGTCATCAACGAACAAATACCTGGAGAATAATGGATTATGAATTTCCCTTTAAAATTTTTCTCGAAATAAATCATGAATAAGTTTTGAATGTGAGAGTTACAAGAAATTTCCCAATCTCAATTTAGATCGACTGTCGTGATGAGATAATAAATGCATTTAAGTGACTTTTTTTTTAATATACGGAGGTGAAATGTTTGCCATATTCTTTGTGTAAGGAAAGATTATCTAAAATGTTTCCCAAAAATATCTAAGAAACCTTGCAAGAGATACGAGCACAGTAGAATACGAAGAAAGAAAAAGTCAATTCATAGCAGTCTTTAATTCGAAAACGCTGGCGAAAACCATAAAAGTGTGTCAGCAGTGCTATCACCGTACTAATTCTATTTGAAGAAGTATGCATTTGCCAAGAAAGGTCTTCTTCAGTTCAGGATCGCTTAGTTTTTGCTGACTTCTTCTTTTGTGACTTCGAAAAACTTCGCCGATCTCATCCTCAGTCATTCTAGTTGTCTTCTACTTTATAAGGCATCAGTCGAAGATCCGAATGAACTACTTACGTTGTCACGCGGAGCAATGCTTTTCCATCCGATGAATCCAAACTATTTCCCGGAACATTCTTTCAACGTCTTGCAGTTATCTGATAGTATTCGTATATACATACCAACGTTTCGGTTACTATCTCAGTAGCCATCATCAGGACATATATACTTCATCAGGGATACATCACATATCCTGTGATGGATACTGAGATAATAACCGAAACGTCGCGACGCGTCGGTATTTAAAAATAATTTAAACCGGCTGATAACAAGAGAATGTAATCCACCGGTAAGCATCAAATCTTATCTTACTACTGCTTTTGTTTCTACTACCACTAATTTTGTATTACAAGCGTTGCGTTAATTTAGTTCTAAACACGTGCGAAAAAGACCGCGATCTTTTCAGATCCAAAGCAATCTTAACATTTGCATTCACACCCACACGTATTACGTGATACATACAAATATTATTTTGCCTTCGGGAGGTTTTTGGAGGAGTTTCCCTTCCGTCTATAAGCAAATTCCAGGCAATTACTGTCAATATTAATTTTTATGTTCCTCCCCTCCAGCGTTGCCACCTAGCCAAATGGCCAAATAACAGCGTAATTACAAGTGAATAAATAAAAGAGGAGAAGAAGAGGGAGATAATTTGAAGTGAATTGACAAGGTAGTGGAAAAGAAAAAGACGCGCGAAAAAAGGGAATAAATTAAAAACGAGAGGATGCAAGTGTTTAGAGAAGGGGAATCGTGTGAATAGGCAGGGAAAAAGGAATATTGTTGTTTTAAAATAAATTAATTGAAGGACGCCGTAGTGTTGTTGCGATGTTATATTAATGAGATAAGAGTATTTTAATCATGCTTTTCTGTAATGTAACACTGCTATTAAAAATCGACAGCAAAAATGATTTTCCGCCTTTAACTAGAAAATATATCTTAGGAATTTTTTATCGCATTGTTTAAATGAATCACGTTATAATCTAGTTATATTTTTTAATATTTTCAACCGCTATTTAAATTGTCATATTAACATAATAAAAAAATTTTAAATTGAAACAAATACACAACCTTCGTTTATCTTAGCGGATATTACAAAGATGCGCTTCTTAGAAAGATGCACTTTTAGAAAGATGTGCTTTGTTTTGATTAAGAGATTCCCAAAGTGAAATTATTAATCGTATTAGCTGTGACTATGCAGTCTTCACTAAAAAGACCGAATATTAGCGAAAACTTGAAGTCTATCTTTGAAGAGCCGGTTTGTACCTTAAATTGCGTTAAAGGAGTGGTTTCATATGGATTAGTACATTTGTATTTAAAAAGAATGATAAATACAAAAAGTCGCCACCGACTATTCGTTCTAGTTGCATCAGTCAGGTTGACCATATTATTGTGCAACAATTAATGTTCCTCTAATTGCTGTGTTTATCTAAAACAGCGAAATAATAATGATTGACTCATTGTTATTCTTTTAATATATTTATGTTCTAAGTTGACACATACGACGTACCGACGGAGCAAAAAACAAAACACAAACGTCTCAATTGGGCGAAATTGGGATTAGAAAGACAAGTGGAAAGGAGAGGAAATGTATGAGAGGGGAAATGGAAGGAGATAAAGGGAAGACAGAAAGGTGGAATGGAGAGAAAGCGGAAGGAAGAAATGGATGCGTTTGGCTCGTAGAGAAGGTCTTCTCTAGAGTAGCAAATCAAAATGGAACTTTTTATTGGAATATTTTGCGAGGAATCGCGTAAATTTATAGACACGTGACTCTCGCAGACAAATTCGGATGTTGCACTCGCATCAGCGCTGTTCGGAAATCTCTTAAATTTGACGAAGCAATGTTTTGCATAAAAAGAGAGAGAACTTAAGTGGGAAGTGCGCTAATGGCTTTCGGTGACAAATTGACGTTGCGATCTGAAGCGACGTCTTGTGATGTGCGGTTGTTTTTATCGGCGAATGCCTCTGAATTTTTTATTGCCTCCGAGTTTTGGATTGTTTTGTTTTTACCGACGGAATTTTTGTGACGAGAGTGGATGGAATTCCGTGAATTAGAATGAGTGTGTGTTTTGGTGTACTTTCAAATGTCTAGAAAAAATTGAATTACGTAGCAATCCTTCACAAGCTCTGCTTTCTAACCTTACTTGAATCCTAGCGATAGACTGCGAAGTTCAATCTTCCGTTTGCTTGTCAATATGATCGCGTATGATAATGTTTTTTAGTTTAGTTCAGAATCTTTGTAAAACTTGAGGTAAAAGCCAATATAACATTAATTGCGCAAGGGAGCGATCTCTAAGCGAAGTTTCTCTTCAAATACCAGCATATGTACGTTTCTCATTAATTTGTTGTAATACTGAGTGGGTTTTTATTGATAATATCTTTGTATTATTAACTTTGAGCGATATTTTGTTGTCTTTCGAGCATTTTCCTGTAGTATATCCTATTTCTTACGTACACAGAAATCGGTAGCTTATATTTACTTTACTCTTTGGTAATAAAAACTTTTACATTATATATATTATGGAAAGAAAGAATGGAAAGAAAGAAAGAATGGAAAGAAAGAAAGAAAAATATTATGTTTAAACTCTACGAGAAAAATAAGGAGAGACCTAAAAATATCGATAAGAATATCCGTGTGTGGATGCTAGCTATCTTTTACACGTGTTCCACTAAAATACTGAATATTTTTATGTCCATTTCTCCATAAATGTATTCATTTCTACAAGTTGATCAATTAGCATTGAAGAGAGTAAACTCAACAGACGTTTAAGAAATTTTAAAAGCAATATCTCTGACAAAACAGACTTGCCATTTTAGGAAAATGTTAATTTTGGGTGGCAAATATGGAGATATTCGTATTTATTCTTTCGATGGCATTATAAATTTTAACTAATTTCGGGAGAGTATCTGATATGGAGAAACGCATATCAGCTCTGATTTAAATCATTTAGTCCCTATATTGCATCTGTAAGAAGACATCCAACCTCTCCACCATTGAGATTCTTTGTTTTGTAGTTCTTTAGTAAATGTCTTACAAGTACGAGCATTTAAATTGATGAGTAAATCATTAACTGGTGTTGCTTCTCCCGAAATTTATTATTAATTACGTAAATATTTATTATTTATCCATCTTAATTTAGCTAAAACATACGCACTAAACTACGCCACTACATCTTATGTATAATCACGATAAAAATACAAAAGATAACTACGAAACATATCAAGCGATATTTGGTTGAATAACTCCATAATTTATTAAGATTAAGTAGCAAAACTAGACTACGTCCACAATATAGAAAATACGTTTCATCCGTTGAATCCCATACATTCGCCGCATATTTCAGATAAGGCGAGACCAAGGTGAAATACTGTCACTCCAATATAAGAAATGTTCCTGTAATAACAATCAAATCTATTAACCCCAGATATTTTTAATTTTTGAAGTTGATCTTTGCCATTGCATAGGAAGGAGCGCAGATTATTGGTATTATAAAAAGCAGGGTGGAAACTTTCAGCCGGAAACATTTCAGTTAGTTTATAACTGCAATGGCCAATGAAATTAATTTAGAAATACTGGGGGCGATTTTCATACGGAGTGATTGGGAGGGAGTAGAGTTCTTGGAGGGCCAATTTTTTCTGCTTTTCCTGAAGCAGGTTATTGATGAGGCCAAGTGTGCCATTCTTGGTTGCATTAGCATGGATAATTTCTAATTCATGTGCAATTTCACGTGCAGAGGAATGTGGAGAAGACGATGAATTAAAGAATGAAAAGTAGCCATTTTATGAGGATGATTAGAATCGAAAGGAATAGTGTGGTATAGGTAGGTTTTCTGTATATTGAGAAGGAAGTGTGTTAGTTAGTGATGGTTATGGCAATCTCAAGGAAGTGTAAGGAATGGTTATCTTCTATTGGCCTACTGAAAGTTTACAAAGTAGACATGCCTATCAGACCGGTGGAATCCAGTTTGTCATCTCCTTCCCGTAAATTGGCTACTACTACTGGTGCCCATCGATTTTTTTCACATCTTTCTGCACAGGAATCGTAACAACTTCATGAACAGATTAAAATCAGCCTTGTTCAACAAAACATGAGCAGTACCGTCATTCGGCATCCGCAAATTGGCAGGTGAATACAGCCGCGTTGGCAAAAAGCGAAGCCAAGCTGAAAAAATAATCCACCCAAGCAGTCCTTTTTTCTTAAAGCGTTCCATCTTCAGTCAGTTTACCTCATTTTTTAGAGCCTTCAACGCTTTTTGCTTAAATACGCCGTCCCCTGATAAACGGACTGCATTTTCACCGTGCTCTATCGTACCCGAACGAGGGCCCTAGAAAAAAATGCGTCCATCCTCCATTAACATTCAAATTTCTCCCCTCAACTTCAGCGCGAATTGCTCTTTTTCTGATTAAGCACGAAACGGATTACAAAGATGTTTAAATTTCCTCTCTGCCAACGGAGGAAATAACTCCTCATGCATTCTCGGAATCGATTTTCTCTGCCTTGATAATTCACTATGGACCATAAATCTCGCCGTAGTTAAAATAATTAATTAGGATTAAATAGAGACCGGAAGGGTCGGATCTCGAAAGTATTTACTTCTAAACTTTTAGTGAAGGATATAATGAGCCACCTATTACGAAGTAATCTGAGTAAGATCTGAATTTGGCAATCTATTATATGATGTTCCCCTCTCCAAAGCTCATTTGTGCGATCTTCAGATGCAATCTTATAATTCGAAATCCGTCCCTCTCTCATTATTTTTCTGCGTTAACTTGGATTACAATAATGTATTCGCGGAAGACGGGAAGTAAACGAATATTCTACAAAAGATGTATTTCATTGTTCGCCTCAACAATAATTATTGTTGGCATTTATGCACAACTGAACACAAACGAGAACACAAAACTTGCACTGTTCCACAATTTTTCTATTTTTACTATTCCACAAAAGATGTGGAATAATACTCGTTTTGGGTTCTCCTTTTTGTTTAAATAAATTTCGCCAACTATTAAGTGAATCATTTATAGCTCCCATTGATAATACCCTTCAATGATAAAGATATTATTCCCAGTTAGTCGCTTTTGAGTGTTTTAACCGGTCTTACCTCCACTTTGTATATATAATACTATACCTTACCCACCATCCGTTTCTTTCCGTTGATGTAGCATTGTCATTTTTTTATCCTATGGAATAACTCCTTATATTCCTCTTTGTAACCGAAAGCATCTTCTGGATGCAGATGGCACAGTGAGCTTATTTGTGAAAAGAGCAAGGATGGGAGAAAAAGTAATACTGGAGCAGATCCGCGATGACTTACCATATTTTGCGGAAAAATAACAGTATATTTCGGAGGGAAGAGGAAGTTTTATGGGAGAACAGCTATTCGACAACCAATATCTGCCGGCTTTTTAAAGCCAAAAGAATTGGTAACAAAAAGTTAAAGCCCTCAACCCGCTTCTTTCATGATATGGAAACTAGGAAGGGAAGCTAAACAGAGAATTATTGCGCGGAGGAATGATTCAAACCAAATCTCCTTCGCAAAATGGAAGTCGACTCGCTGAGTTTGAGACATAAAGTTAAGCATTGGTTCGGAGATCTTACGAGAAATAAATAAGCAAATTCCAGGTATAGATTATTCTAGCAGTAAACTTTGACGTAAAAACAGAGTCATGATCTCAATGAAATTGATAAGTGAATAAAGGAGATTTTTCTTATTGTAAGTATTTGGAGAAAAATGTAGAGGTACAACTATTTGGACGTAGGAATCTTTCGTCGATCCCAGGATATCTAAATATATTCATTCGTACCTAGAAAATATCTAAATTTATTCATTAAAGACGGTCGAAAGAGCCATAAAAATGGAAAGTCTCCATAAATATTAATCAGCTCAATAAATCACTCGAGTTATTCCATTGATGACTGAGATTGTTTAAAGAATACAAAAGCAACATTACAAGAATCTCCAAGCAGCCGGCAAAATATCGAAAATTCGTTCAAAAGTGAATTTATTTTCATTTCCCTCGTAGGCTCTCTTATTTTAATCTGATTCTGTTTCTCCTTCTGATTTTATTCTCGTTATCTTTAATTTTATATTTATTTTGTATTTTAATTTTCCGAACTCCCTCTCAATTTGGTTGTAATGGATTTTAGTGTATCTTCAATTCCGATTCAAAAACCGATTTCTTCATTTACAGGTGCATTTCACCTCTTATTTTCTTTTTAATCCCTGCTTTTTATACGATTTTAATTTTAAATATACTTTCGATAGCATTTGAGAATTTCCTACTCTTCGGTTTTGCGACTGAATTCCCAAAGGAACGTCCGCCTCTATATTTGGCTTAAAAGATTTCCTACTACTTGTTCTGCACCACTTGTTATTGCTCCACGTCTTAGTACGTAATGAAGTACTGGATAAGAGTAATTTGCCCCGATTTAATTCATTATAATTTCCTTTTCAAGTACTTACGCGTATTTTACAATAAAATGCGTTTCCCCCTATTCTTCTGGTTGGTTTGGTGATAATCGGAATCACCCTCAGTAAAGAAACTGTTAGCGTTTGGAATGGCAGGTGCCCTATGGTAGAAATGCTACAAGAATAAGAACTACTATGGCAGAAAAAATACAACTCTCAGCTGCTAATTTGCAGGAGAAATGCGATCTACCTTAAAAAGTAATTAAAATTCTCGCATAAAGCGAATTTAATTCTATAAAGTAAAAGTACAAAGTTCGTTTGCGAAAATTCACCTCAGGAAAAGTAATGCTATCTATTTTGCAATGATGATAATAAATGTTGGCGGAAGCTGTCGGATACTTCCAAATTGGCTTATCATCTGCAGGAAAGAAAAGTTGCTGAGTGCATCTCAAATCTCAATTAATGAGTGCCTATCTGGAACTACATGTAAATATGCAGTGGTGAGCCTCAGACTTTGCTGTTTCAAAATAAAAACGCAGACGTAAAGAAGGCCAGAAAAGGAACTCAGCCTCAACTAAAAGGCCGAAATAGAAAATCGCTATAATATGAGAGACGCTGCTGGCTAAAATGTATACACTCCCTTCGGGGCTGCGATAAAAGGAAAGATATCGAGAAAGATTCATTTGTCTCGAGAAACTGGAATAATGATCTCGAAAGGAACTTTTAATCCAAACAATTTTCAGGAGCGAAGAAGAAACTCAAAGACCTATTTCTTTCTAAAAAATATTTTCTAATTATCAATTTTTAGCTTCCCCTGCATCCTTCGGGTCGTTTTTCGTTTGTTCTTTTTACTGAAGGTCAAATTGTGCAACCAACTGGCTATCGCTGAAGAATGAATTATGTTGTTACTTAATAAAATTAACACTGTGGTGCAATGGATGTTCAAATTAAACTTTTATTTCATTTCCACATAATTTTACGAGTTTCAGATTTCAAGGAAATGTCAACCTCGACAGACGTAAATATGATATCGATAATAGGAAAATCTTATATTCCTAAAAGAATAAAAGGAGAAGCGTCTCACGGGACATATGAAAATGACACTCTCTGTTAATTCCAACCCCTCACAAATTAACTCATTTCTCTTCAATTTTTTTTTGGCCAAGTCTTACTTCATTACTTATTTCCAAGCAGCTTCAAGGAACGTAAATCCCTCAGAAAATCAATAAACTTCCTTTCTCTTCACCCCCTTTTCCTTCTTCCCTCTTTTTCTTTTGATCAATTTCATTATAAAGGACTTTTCTTCGTTCATCTTTAACTACCTCGCTGGGAGAGAATCTCACGATGGAAATATATGAGGCGTCCTAAGGTTTCTCTTTTCTTTAGAGTGAAATTTTATGAAGTTCGTTCTTTAAGGAAGTTTGGAGAATTTTTTCCAAGTATTGAATTTCGTTTAATTAATAAAAGAAACCTTGAGGCAATATCAGGAAAATGCTACATTAAGGTCATGTTATAATTTCCGTTGTATTATTATCATTTTTCGATCGGTTTCTAACTTTCAGCCATTTGATGATGCCTTTATTATGATAACCGAAGACTTGAACATTGAAAGGTAAATTTCGTAATTTGCATGGATTAATTTCGGAAAATAGAGACGCCTGTGAGCTTGATGAGAATAAGAGGGATTACGAGCTGAACACGTAAATTTTATGAACACAGCTTATTGGTGTGCGTTTTACTTCATTTGCGATTGCTTTTGCATTTCTTCCTCTGATCTTAAAAGATAAAGAGAAAGGTAACGTATGTAAATGTCAATAATGACAGTAAGGCCACTGATGGCTATAATAGTATCAAAATTAAAAACTCCTAAAACCATCAAACAAAGACTTACGATTGCTGTTACTTATTACGCCCCTCATGGGTTTCCTGGCTGTGAAGAGGCTCCCTTGTGCGGGCGTAATACGTCTTTGTTTGATGGTTTTAGGAGTTTTTAATATTGTTACTTTAGTATACAAATATATTTATCAAATAAGTTTAAATAATATATTGAACAACTTTATTATGGAATTAAAACAATGTTTCGTTCCTGTATCCACCAAGGTGAGCAGTAGTTTCGTTCCACCTCTTACCCTTCCTTGATATTTGCGTCAGTTCAGTCGATAGCATTTTCGTTCCTGACAGGGAGTCTTCGTATACCGCTGCTGAATTAACAAATCGACAAATAATAGCGACATTTGATAGGTACCACTCGTGAAATTACTTTATGGGCTTCATTTTGATATAGCATGAACTAATGCACTGAGTCAGCCAAGTAAGGAATGGAGTATGCTTGGAATCACAAGAAGAGACAGGAAACGTAATACAAATGAAATAATGTGGGCAGGCCAAATGGAAAGGAGAAATGACAACCGTTGGACGTCAGCAGTTCTCAACTGGACTCCAAAAGATGTGAAAAGAACAAAAGACCGATGGAACAGAGACATCATCAAGTATCTAGGGGTAACATGGCAATGAGAAGCTCCGAATAGAGAAAATTGGAAAGCGCTTTCGAAGGCCTACATCCAACGTCGGATTGAAAATGGCTGATGATGATGGTGATAAATCCATCCACATAAGTTTCTTCCTAAATTTTTCGAGTTTTGGAGCTTTCGCGAATGTTTTCCCACTAAAAAGTGGATAATACTTCGGCATGAGCCACAGGAATGCTTCTGCAACTCAAAGACCGTTTTACTCCATTCGATTTTCTTCCGATTAGACGAAAATTGGGAATAATCTCCTCATCAATCTGTCAAAAAACAGTACTTCAGCTTGTAGAAAGTAAAAGAGAATTCACTTGACAGCAATCGTACGTATTTAATGGTGTCTACTCGGGTTTAAAAAGCGCCAGAGATGAATATTTCCCGTGGAATTTGATCAAATAACTGACGGTATTAAACAGGAAAATTGTCTATAGAAATAGCGGACTACATGATGGCAATTTAAGGCGGATGTAGCCGTAGGAAGGAGGCCATCAGGGATTGGATCGATTTGGTGGTCAAGAGAGTGAGCTCTTTTTTTCTCATCCTGGAAGTCTTCCAAATGGACGCTGCACTTTGTTACCCGTCTTTCAATCCCTCCTCATTCTAGCAGAGATGCAAATAAAGCGGCGGCTATACATGAAGAAGATTTGTTACCTCCCGTAATGGCTTCTCAGTGAGATTTGCCGACGTTAGTTATTGCTATCGTTCGGAGAAAGTTGTAAATCCGCCTTTGAACAGGAAATGCAGCGGAAGATAGCGAAGAAAAAGTATATGGAGAGAATACATTTTGATTTCTTTAATAAATAGAGAAACTAATAACAATACGGATAATAAATAACAATACTTATAAAACTCAATCAACGTGTATCAATTATAGATTGAGACAAACCTTATTAGACGAACCATATTGAGATCAAATAACAATTTTGATGTTGCCCAGTAAAACTAATTGAAAAAAGTCAAACAAATTTACTCTGAACAAGTAAAAAAAAAACAAATTGAAAAAAATTGAAACGTATTTCTTGAGATCTCTTAAAATTTTTAGTGTAAAGGAAAAATGAATTAGGTACCGTCATAGGTATGAATTAAGGAGACCCCCCGAGGATGGAAGCGTTGCTTCCGAAATGATCATTGGGCTTACCAGAAATCGGTAATCCGGAGCTTCCCGTTTGTCTCTGAGCACGAGTTTCGCTTGCCGAAAGACGGCTTACGGAGTGTTTTTAAACCTCTAATATCTTATTCAACCAGTGGAAAAATCCATGCTGATTTCTTCCAAATCTGTTCCATAATTAATGCTTTTCTAAAACTTGAACGCCAGTATTTTCTGGCATAAATTGAAAAGGTTGTTATGGTTGATATTATTTTTGTTTTTTATAGTTTTCTTTTATTGTGTTATCATTATTTATTTGTTATTATTGTCGGTATTTTATTCTAAATTTGTGCCTATGATTGTTATTTCTATAGATATTATCACTAATTTGTTATTGTTGTCGATGTATTTATTTTGTACGTATGCAAACCTTTTCTTATTAATAACATCCATCTATGATAACAACAGTTTATTCTGTATTTTCCCTAGTGGTTATTACAGCCTGAATATACGGGGAGAGTCAAAGTTACACAGAACAAAGGCAACTAAGAAACCAATCCCACCATCATTGTGGTGATTCTTCCTTCGGGAGGAAACACCTTTTGACATCTGAGTGACCATCACTGTGAATTATTGATGAGGTCAGCAATCCTTTCTTTAAGACTAGTAGGTCAAGCGAATGGCCCAATTGTGAGACTCTACGTCATCACAGATCCCGTCAAAGGGTTTCTCACGGGAATATCTCTCTTCACCTGCACCGCCTTCCCATTGCATAAATTAAGCAAAGAGTCGGGATTCTGTTTGTGTATTATCAAAGCATAAGACAGGTTGCCCAAGGAAACACGAGCGGATGAAACTAGATTTGCGCTATCTCGTAAACCTTGTTTCAGTGCAGTAACAAACATGTCTATGTAAGCACCCTGCATGCCGCCTTTCGGCATGTGGCAGGGGTCCATGCACTTTGACTCTACTTCCCTAGTCGATTACTTTCCCCTATCCTACACGGAAAAATGAATATTTGAATAGATTCGTTTTAGCATCTGTTTCCCTGATCTTCCTTGTTGTATCAGAACGGCCCATGTAATATGAACGCATTATATCGCTTAGATAATATTTTAACGTGCTTTCTCTGAACTTATTTGGTAAATTAAGTCTTTGTTTAAATCTTCTATCTTATAAATATTCCAATCCTGCATCCTGAAGCACCTGAGTAACGCTCACTGATTTATCGTAGCAATTCCTCACAAAACGTTTCACCTTTCGCTGCACCTTTTCTAATTCCCAAATATAACATTTATCGGCCCATACACTACTAGCATACTCAAGATGAGGCCTAACTAACCCGAAGAAATACCGCTTGCGATCTTTTTCTTCGCTCCGACCGACTCAACGAACACGCACGTTCTAGTTATAACTTCAATGGCAACATTGCCATCGAGGAATCGACGAAAAGCTCTTTTTTCCTTCGCAGATACAATTTAAATCAAATTCGCTGTCTTAGTTTTGCTCACTGTAAAATATTTGAGAATTAGCTAGAAGATTATATCCTATTCCACTATTAGTATCTGTTTTTCATATATTATCCAGATCCAGAGCATTTTCTCACGCCGTTTTATGAATGACTTTGTTGGTAAGGGCAAAGTGGTTTTGTCCGACAGTACGGCATCGTCCACGGCCAACGTCCTCGTTGAAAGACCAGTCATATCGCTTTGTATGTCCCGATAATGTAATTGATTCCTCAATTTCCCTCCCGACAGGAGTATTTGCAGATCCACTCGTTTCAGCGAGAATATAATTTCAATGTTGGATCATGAAATACTTCAATTTTCTTTTGCCTTTAAGTCTCGTAAACAAGTTTTTTTATTAAAATAATATAGGAAAGTGCACTACTCAAGTAGTGTGGTTGCATACTCCGTAGGCTGTCCGATAGAGGCTTTCTAGATAGAGACTGTCTAGATAGAGACTTTCCGTAAAATGTTTTGATCGCATCACTGCTTCATCACAAAACAGACATGTCCACAATCGTTTATGAACCATCCGAGTTCATCTTCCGGTTTAAACAGATGGAATGTTCAGATGCAATAAAAGTAAACGTAGATATTTACAAGGCAATGATCGAAACCACGAACAACGTTTGCATAACTTAAATTTTTAATAAAATTGTTAGTTAATACTCTCATATGTATGCCTCAACCGTCGGCTTCATCTACCTCCAATTTGACATTTAGTTCCTTTCCTCTTAAAGAAGAAGGCTCTCGTTTCAAGACCGGAATTCGGAGCCCCAGCTGATCGTAAAACGATAGGAAACATCCCGTCTGTAATGTACCAACTCGCACGGACGATAAAACGCGATTTTATATCCGAAAGATTTGCTGCACCGGTTAAATAAGTAATGTTCCTTCGTAATGAAATCATTTCAGTATCGGCTGAATCGAGAGTTATCTTCTATTGACCTTCGTTTATGGCTTGCTTCGGACAAGGCTCATGTCAGGAAGGATTATCTGGAAAGTTTGATGGCGGTCGTATATTCTTGGAGAAGTATTCGGCGTGTAAACGATCACCTATTTTCTGTTCCAAATCTTATAGTTTGTCTTTTCGTCGAATTTGGGTCGATAAAAGTAGCCAATATCCTCTCCTATTCGATACCGCTGTATTTGCAGGAGATAAAGCTAGAGTCCGCAGAGCATGATGTAATGCGACTACATTTATCTGCTCTTTCGAAATTTCGAGGATTAATGGGAAATCAAATTGAATCGGCAGGAGATTCTCGGGAGGCGATTTTGCTGCGATAACGGCGGAACGGAGAACTAAGGGCGATGACCGCACTAAGACGTTTGAGAAGCGCACAACTGACGAACCAATTGGTTCGGAAATCTCTCCTAAATAAATATCGATGAATTAAACGGAAGTTATTATAAATTGAAGATAACAGCAAGTCGAAGGCCGAGTATAGTGATGTTTCCATGGCAATTGACTTTGGACGAGTGGTTCCATTTTGGACAGCTGATAACGAAAGGAGTAAACAAAAGAAACTAGGCGGGAATGCATTCTGAAGGAACACCCACACTCTAAAGTAAAAAATGCCTCTGTCCTCGAAGAGAAAGGTCTTCAAGCAATGCATTTCACCATTCTGGGCCCATGGAAGCGAAACTTGGTTGTTGTATGCGTTTTTACGATCATTTTACGACCAGCGACCCTAGACAACGCAAAGAGGTATGGAACGCAAGGAAAAGGTTAGAGGTAACTTTGTACGTGAATATAAGGGCGTTGGCCTTGGACGATGCCGCACAGGCGGACGAAACCACTTTGCCTTTGCTTACAAAGTTTCCTAAAACGGCTTGAGAATTCTGGCTCGATAGATTAATTGGTTAAAGCGTCTGCCCGGAAAGCGGAAGATTCCTGGTTCCAGTCCTGGTCCTGCCAGACTTTTTTCATTATTCATTTCAATACATCGTTTCATCAGGCCGTTTTTCCTCGGGGTTTTTCCTTAGATAAGTTGAGGAAGACTTGCAATCTCCCGTCGAAGGAGAAATGAAAGAGGAACCGACCGTTGTCGGTTACTGTTTCTGTTTTTCCTTGGAGAGTATAGAACGGTGTACTTGTAGCCACAAAGAAGAGACAGACACCTGAGTGAGGATGATGGTAGAGATCATAAATAAGAAAGAAAGGGATATGGTTTGACATCGTTCTCTTCAGGATCTCTTAGATTAGTCGAAATGTTATTTAGTCTTATTAAAAGTGAAATTGTTCCAATGAAGAGTAAAGTAAAAACACACGGATATTCTGAACCTCTGAGTTTTATCTTTCTGTCCTTAAAAAATGATGAGAAGCTTCGGTTATGGTAATCTTAAGGCGCAAATTCTACGTTCGTTTGTGACTTTTACTTGTACTTTACTCTTCACAAAATATATCTTTAATAATTTATAATACAACCCATAATATTATCCCCTCTATATAATAATTTATTGATTACAACTTTTGATAAAATAAAAAATTTAAGTTTTAAACCTTTCAATGTTTCCGAAAAGATCTGTCATTGAATTTTTAAGCTTTAAATTAATTGAATCTCAGTCTAAAAATAGCTCTAATTTTATTTGTAAATTTCTTTTGACATTTTATATCAATTATTGCTTCAAATAAATATTTAAATGAAGAAAATGGAGCTTAGTATACCAAGATATTGCTGGATATTTACAACTGGTCTCCCAATTTCCGATTGTTTCCTTATCGCTTCCTCTTAGTGATTTAAGGAGTTTTTAAATCACTCGCAAACGCCTCTTCCGCTTAAATTGGCTGAAACCGGACCAGAGCTTCTTTTTGATGGCAAAAGCAAGAGAATTTCCTCACAACTCGGAGAATTGACGCGGTTAAAACGAGGTGATCGATAAAGGAAGAAATAAATTGTCATCGATATCTTCAAAATTGTCACGATGGCTCATAAATTCGCCTGAGATTGACGCTGCAAATGGAGGCTTCGATTGTGTTCTTTTGATGCAGACATTGAGCTATGACTCGTCTCAGATTAAAAAACAAATTCTCGCTAAAGTCACTTTGTCATTCTGCCGTCCTTTTTGAAGGGTTCTGCTTCCTCAGCACTTCTCTCGTATCAGACGTCTTCCCAGACAATGTCCAGGAAAGAGATATGGCCATTTTATACTTAACCTCGCCGAATCTCTCCGAAAGGCCTTCAGCTTAACTACTTGGAGTGTGGAAATATATCTTATTCGGCGAATGATATAATGAAACTTTTTGGAAAGACACATTGAAATGTTTGGAACTATCCTTGTAATTTAAAGCAAATAACTTCTTGGAGGTGTAGTATACTAAGATGATGTTTTCTCGTTTTTAAGGCGACATGCGATCGTAACAAAAGCTGTTATTACAACACAGAAATTGACTTCGGAAACCTGGATAAGATAAATAACACCTAATTATATAAGACCGATGATTATCGTTCAATTAAGGACAATGGAATTTAAGCAGTTATGCATTAGCTTTATACATTAGAATCACATAAGTCACACCAAATCAAATAAACCCAATATTCAAGCAAATAATATATTGTGACCGAACCAACAAATAAAAGTCGAATATAATTCAGTCTTAAGGACTTAACACATTATATATACATATTTAGAAATTTCCAATGTTGTTATTCTTGCTCGCTCATTCAGTTCTCACTTGTTTTAACTCCATAGAGGAAATGTCACCTCATAATCGGTCGCATCCTAAAACTCAAAATTTCACAATTAAAGATTGCAATATCCGCATGGAGAACGAGTCCGGTAACCAAAGATATTCATATACAGTACAGTATGTAAAAGAAGCGCCTTTAATGCCGTGGAATCGATATCGAGTCTCACTCGTGGCATCCCTAGTGGTTACCTTTTTCTCTGCTTCGTCTGTCACGGAACAATCTCCAGCGCCACCTGTCTTCACTTCTACAAAGATTTACTTCTCTGTCCTCGACAAGAATTGCTTCGTGTAAGATCGGATTCCTTCAGGGGTTCGTTCCCAGTGCTTTTCCTGCCATGAATATCCCATACTCGATCAAGATGGACACTTCCAGTGACCCCTTCGAACAATAGAAGAAGACCATCCAGATACTCCAAGCAGCCCGGCAACAGTTTTTGCCTTTGTACCCACGCCTTCACCAACGCAACCAGAAGGAATTCCCTGCCACCAGCTCATCTACTCCCATCCTTGGTGATAACCCTGATGACCATGATCCTTCCTCTACTCAAGTTCGTCCTAGAAAGAAAGCCGGTCAAACCTTCCACCACCTACTCTCCTCCTCCAACTTTTACCAGCAATTCTTTCTCTGCCTTACCCCCATCTACCCCTACTGCTAAACACCAACTGTCCACCTTCTTTTACTCCTATACCTACCTAACAAATCTCCCATCCGACTCATCAAAGTCAAATTGTTTTCTACCTGGGAATCTCTTATTCAAAAACTAAAATCTGCTTACTCTTTGGATCCATCTTGTCTACTTATTGGGTATGATTTAATCTCAATTAAATGCCTTATTCTAGCCGATTACCAAAGTCCATTAATCTTTTTCAATCTCCATATCAATTTTTTTACTGCCAATTCCTCATAAATTAAATCCTCAATTTGTCATTAAACATCTGATTGCCAGCGTCAACGTAACTTAGTAATAAATTCTATCATGGAAGGCCGTACTTCGTGGAAGGTCATTCTAAAGATTATGAAAAATAAAACTTCGTAAACTTCCACACTATTTGGTTTTATTTTCGACCGGTTTCGGCGATGGCCTTTGCGACGAAACCGGTCGAAAATAAAACCAAATAGTGTGGAAGTTTACGAAGTTTTATTTTTCATAATCTTTAGAATGTC